>WSFP011492918.1:0-14640 GCA_009831015.1 Picea engelmannii | reverse complement strand
TTTCTGTTCAAGTGCTATTTCTGTTGCTATTTCGTATATCATTTCTGTGTATTGTGAAGATTATGCTGGATATTTCACTGTTATTCTGTTATTTCTAGCATTTCGTTTCTATTCTGCATATTTTATATATCTGGTATCTTGCACTTTCTTCGTAGTCGGTTAGCATGCATCAATGTTTATATTTTATTAATGATCTGCATAATTACATATAAAAAAATCAGGGTCTTGGCCTTTAACACCTAGGCTCTCCAGCCTAATAAACACATAATCCCACCAGCTTATATACACTTGGCTCACCAACCTATAAACATGATTACAATACATAATATAACTGGGGCATCTCCTTGGGGTATTACAGTTCCATAGGACCTGGTCCATGGAACCCTTCGCCACACTAAAAAATAGCTAAGTTTTTTGGGCCTACGATAGTATGGAGCTCCAAGGTGAGTGAAAATTGAAATATACAAATGAACTGAAGGAGACCTATCATCCCGATAAATTGATGATCAACCGACAGTCGGCGGTCATTTACCCATCATTGTGGGATTCATCCCCTTGTTAAACCCCAATCCACTTCTCGATCGCGAAGTTACGTGAGATTTAGATTTGAGGCTATTCAGGATCTCCTCTGACCACCGGATCTACGTCATGGTCATTCAACATTGACCTACTCTGGGAGAAAAAGAGTGTTAAATGGTAAGAACCCCCAAACACCAAAGTCACGAAGCGACAAGGACCATCAATCCAAGGATTCTTTGGTATCTCTCATAACCATTGGATCTAGATCATGGTCGGTATGGCATTGACTGTAAATGTCTTGAACCTGCATAGAATAGATCTATCTACAAAATACTACACACATTTGCAGAGAGAAATTGAGAAAGAAGAAGCAAGATAAAAAGAATGGAAGAATTCTCATTAACGATATTCCACACTGAAAGAGTGAATAATTTACAATATATATAGGATAAATGAGTAACTAATGATCCATAGTGGTGGTCTAGAGTAATATGGACACACACCAACAGTTACAAGAGTGAACTACCACCTAGTCTAGTCTTTCAGGAAGTTACGAGAATGAACTGCCACCTAGTCTGAGTTAACTAGTCAACTAGTCTTCAGTTAACTGACTGAACAAAGAGTAGTGAGATGGTGATGATCCCAATATTTCATGGTGACAAAACCAATGCAACATATAAACTCAACTCAACTAGTCAAACTTAAGTGTCAACTGAAAGAGAATATTCTTCAGGTGGAATATTCTCCCCTAAATTATAGGAGACTGGATAATGAATAATTATAACTAATAAACAAGGAATAACCTTAGGAAAAATAAATCATATGTGTGTGTGAAGTAACTCCAACACCCCCCCTAAACATCACTATGGTGAAAATAAAGAATGGGTCCCGGATACGAGGCCATGTTAGGTACCCAAATACAAAAGATACACTGAACTAAATGAGGAAAGAGGGAAAACCTCATGGGAACAACCCCCCCCTTAAATTACAATGGATAAAATAAAAAATGATAAGGAACAAAAGGCAGTTCCTAAGCAACCAAGTCCTTCACTCCAAGAAGACCTCGCAACTATGCAAGTTTGTGCTCTTTGAATATTTTGTTGAAGATGTAGATGTCTGCACGGATTTGATGAAGTATATTCATCATTTATATTTCCACACATATCCACTTTATCTTCTTGTAATGAATAATATCGAAATAAATTTTGGATGAAATTTTGAAAACCGTGTGACCGTTTCCAGAAAAATGCTGAAATTTTGTTGATTTTAAAATGATCATAACTTCACTTTTTGGACTCCATTTCAGACGATTTGTTTTTGGAAATTGGAGATTTTCCAGAGAGGAATTCAAATATCTAATTTTTTTCTGCAAATTTTCTCACAAAATATCAGAATGACGTCTGATGTGCGTCGCTCCCTTTTTGACTCATGATATGCATGCATGGTGCATTCAAAAGTGTCTGCATGTGACTCCTGGGATGCATGCCATATATATTCCACATGAATTTCAGAAAACAAATCTGAAATGGAGTAGACATCATCTTCAATTAATGGAATACATATTTCTGCAAAAACTTCTGTAGAAGACTCTTCATAATAAGAGGCTTGATCTTCTGATGGCTTCTCTTCTATCTCTACCTGTTCGACCTCCTGCATGAAATCTTCACAATATTATTTATTCCCAAATAGAACCTCCAATCTGGTCCATAATTCATTTGGAGTTGATCCTTTTGATTCTTCATATACTTGATGGAAAAGGTCGGGAGAAATAGACATGTCGATACTTCCTATGGCCAAATCTTGTCTATTGAGAAAGTCATTTTTCTCATCGAAAAAATAGTCTCTAATTCCATTGCCATAGTTATTTGGTACAAGCCTATGCATCTAAGATGAAGCAACATTTTTGGCTTCCATTCGAAATAATTACGAGGCGTGAGAAGTATTTTCGGTGAATAATCCATCTTTTTGTTGTCTTCAATCTTTTGTACCTGCAAAAAATTATTTGGTGTAGCTTTTGCTTAGCATTCCATCGGGTCTGATACCATGTAAATGTGTTGAACCTGCACAGAATATATCTAGCTAGAAAATACTACACACAGTTGTAGAGAGAAATTGAGAAAGAAGAAGCAAGATAGAAAGAATGGAAGAATTCTCATTAACCGTATTCCACACTCAAAGAGTGAATAATTTACAATATATATAGGATAAATGAATAACTAATGATCGATAGTGGTGGTCTAGAGTAATTTGGACACACACTAATAGTTACAAGAGTGAACCGCCACCTAGTCTAGTCTCTCAGGCAGTTACGGGAGTGAACTGCCACCTAGTCTGAGTTAACTAGTCAACTAGTCTTCAGTTAACTGACTGAACAAAGAGTAGTGAGTTGGTGATGATCCCAATGTTACATGGTGAAAAAACCAATGCAACATATAATCTCAACTCAACTAGTCAAACGGAAGTGTCAACTGAAAGAGAATATTCTCTAGGTGGAATATTCTCCCCTAAAATATAGGAGACTAGATAATGACTAATTATGACTAATAAACAAGGAATAACCTTGGGAAAAATAAATCCTAGGTGTGTGTGAAGTAACTCCAACATTGACCTACTCCGGGAGAGAAAATGTGTTAAACAGTCAAAACATCATAACGCTAAACTTGCGAAGTATCGTGGACCGTGGATCTAAGAATCCTTCGGGACCCTTCTCGAACATTATATCAAGCCTAGTGAAAGGATAGCATAAAGTACTCTGACAAAGTCCTACTCTAGGAGGTTCGACATGTTGGTGAATGAAAATATCACTAGAGCGCCTAAAACCAGAGCGACGTGGCATACTAATGTCACCTAGGGTGACATGGACCCATAGTAGGTGTTGCATGTGTCACCCTGATTCATGAATTTCATAAACCTTATGTGTCAAATATATTTTGACAAATGTCACCAGTTGATTAGGCCATGTGTCAAGGTATTTCCTTACTAATGAATTAACATCGAAACATTGAAATGATGTTGTAATAAAACATCAAAAGCTTCTTAACTTATGCCTTACTAATGCTTCTGAGTTCAATGGAGGTAAGCTTGAATCATATTCTTTTATCGAAACCTATGTTCCACACTGCTAGTGAAATTATATATTAATTATTCTACAAACATGAAAGTGACTTTGTTAAGGTCATGATTATACTACTATGTAATAACTGAGGGTTTTAGAACAAGAGATTCATCGAGTTGTCGACATTGATAAAAGAGTGCCTATGAGAAAGAATATACATTATTATTTTTGAACTAAGAATCAATTTACCAAAGAAAAACAACTTTTTGATTTAATCGTTACGAAAGAAAAAGTGTCTTCCAAATGATTAGATCATCTAAGAATCTTACATATATGACCTCTAACTTCATTATCAAATGACTAGAACATCGAAGATTCTTACATAAAGGACCTCTAACTTTATTTGAACGAAAGAGGCATTTCAATGGGGCATTCACGAATTTGGAAATATTTCCATTTAATACTTTAGAGATACCGTGCATCTCTAAAGATCACCTCCCAAATGATGTGTATTTTATTTAAATGAGGCTCATGAACATGAAATGTATTCGTCACAGAATAATGGCTAAATCTTTGATTCTGTTATGAGATATTCAAATATTATTTTACAGTGTTCCATAACTATGCTTCTGTTCCATACAAAATTGAAGTGTTAATAGATTGTTGAGTCGTCATCGTCGTCATGGAAAATTTATTTCAACTCCTTTGATAGTTGTCATCGTGGAGAAGTTATTTCAACTGCTTTGATAGTCATTTTGAGATTGTTGTTTTAGAGGAGAATATGAGAAATGTTAAAATTGAATGTGTTTTATGGAGGACAATATCACTGAATGTATAGTTGATTTAAGTTGATGATGATGATTAATGTCCACTAAAATCAAGATTGGTTTATCAGACCTTAAGAAAGGTAAGAGATTACTTGGACTTCTTTAGAATGTTATTTCGATGCTCAAAATGCATTTGGAAAAGTCTTCCAATAGAACTATAGTTTTGATCACTTAGAAGGTTAGGAATATCACTATTGTGACAAATATTTTGAAATCGAGATTTAATTTGGGTATACACAGGGCACTCTAGGAGAAAATGATTTTCATTTTAACCCTTTGGGTATCACAAAGGTAACAAATTCTTTCACGCCATGGTGTTTTGGGCATTGTCCAATGACTAGTTTCACTATGCAACTCATGAAATTTAGTTCTTATTTTAACGATATTCAGTCTCTCCCTCAAGATAGTCAAAATAGAGAGACACTTTTGATCTTAAAGATTCGGGTTAACCACCTCCTTATAGTACCTTAATTATATTTCATGATCCATTTGCATATGGGTATGGCTTGTTTATATTCAGGAGATTGAATAAGTTTATAGTTTGGGTTCAATTTTGGCATTGTGTTTTGATTTTCATATGTTATTTTTAACTTTTTTCATTAATAATAATAATATATTTCTAATGACATTATCTAATCAAGACATTAAATTGATATATGAGGTCTTTTTGTGTGTGGTATAAAGAATTTCGTTTACACTATAATTTCATTTCTCATTTTATGAAGATGTACATACTCGAATTTCTTATTCTACACTAAATAAATGTGTTTGTTGAAATTGTTTGTTCTTGAGTAAAACTTCTAATTTACTTTGAAATATTGTTTATCAGATAATATGGACATAAAATTATCAACCATGCTCTTGACCACCTTAACCTTATGTAGAAATACCAACTTTTCAAGTTGTAAGCTACATTACTAATCGTCCAAAATGGTTCTTTATTATTCACTTTATCAACATAAAAATCATGGTTCTTTGAATTTGTGGAGATAGATCAATTAATGATGATTATCATGATTATAGTTCATTGGGACTAAGTTTATCCTCTCACATATATATAATTAAATTAATTACTTTTAATTTATCATATTGATTTTATAATACCTTGGAAATGATATATATAATT
This sequence comes from Picea engelmannii, assembly GCA_009831015.1. Classification (NCBI taxonomy): domain Eukaryota; kingdom Viridiplantae; phylum Streptophyta; class Pinopsida; order Pinales; family Pinaceae; genus Picea; species Picea engelmannii. The sequence continues at coordinate 9,113 of WSFP011492918.1, read as the reverse complement.
AAATTAATTACTTTTAATTTATCATATTGATTTTATAATACCTTGGAAATGAAACTTCTAGTTCCCTTTGGTTCTTATGTATCAATAAATTATGCAGTTAGGTTTAAATTTAATGTATTTGTAGGTCAAATATTCTAAGAGAATGTGATTATTATCATTTGTTTTATTATAGAGCTCATCGGAATTTTGTATTATCTTTAGATTTTTTAATTTTGATTTTAAGATAGAGAGAATAAAAAATATATTTTTAATCTTCTATGTTGAGGTTACTAAAAGTAGCTTCCTTATTTTCATTTTAAAATTAACTATGGTAATTCTTTTATCTTAGATTGTGTCATCCTCAATGATCCCAAATGGTTTGATAAGAACATGCACATTTATTTTAACTTATTTTGATCAATGGCTAATTTTCAATCATTTAAAAAAAAAGTGGTAGGATTCATGACATTCTTGATGTTAACTAACTTGTTCATATACATTATGTAATTAACCCATAATTATTTTCACTCGGTGAAAGCCAAACTTGTAAAAGAAGGTTGAAGAAGGGTTTTATAAAGTGTTTCTATATTTTATTTTTTTTCTTCAAAGTTTCATTGTAAATGCTACAGCCATAAACCTCACACCCATATAAAATCCACATACAATTGTTATGGTATGAAGGGTATTGAAGAGGTCCCCCTATTTTCCTGAAACAAAAAAATTCTAGCTTTAAAATTGTTCTCAAGACCAAAATAATATGTCCAACGTCCATTAAGTGTTTTTTGAAAACTATAATTTGAACATTGTTTGTAATGAAAAATAATTCCAAGATGGAGACTCGGGTACTGGTGGGTCATTTTTAGAAAAAAGAATGTGTGAGAAGTTACTATAGGATTAACTTGGGAATTTTTGGGAGTTAGTGTTAGGTTATGTTCTTTTGTTTCATTTTCTTACTAAGGGTTGGATGACATTTATTATTAAGGAGGTAAGTGATGTGATGAAGGTTTTTGGGGAAAGATAGAAATAGGATTTAATGCCTATATTCATTAAGCATTGGTCCCCCTTTTTCAATGCAAAGTTATTAGAATAATGGATAATCTCAATGCGGGTCAAATTACCTAGTATGGCTCTTGAATTTTGGTCCTTATAGGTCTTCAAGGGTATTAGGGCCTCAATTGGAACATTTATGGATGTCAATATTGGTTTTCAAGAGGTTAGGATTATGATGGTAAGGAAAAATTGTCTTGGTCTGGATTTATAGGAGGGACTAGAGAAATATATGATAATTGAAAGAGGCCTTATCTCTCATTCTAAGGTTCTAGACTACTCAAATATTTTGTTTGAGTACGCTAGGTGCCATAGGTATTGATGCTTGGTAGTATAATTTGATTTAGAGTTTTCTTATGAATGGTTGGGTTAAAAAGGTTGAGTATGTGGTAAAGGTGGAAGAATATATTGTGTTATAAGGTTTGATCAATTAGTCTATTTAGATGGTAAAGGAATGAGACAATGTAGGGGTTATAAATGCAAATGAAAATTAGAAGTCACTTATTTCTATGACTTATTCATCCTCCAAAGGAAATATTGGTATAGGTGGAATTTATAATATAGAAGATATGGTCTCCACATCTATGGGTAAGGGAAACCATAACTCTCTTTCTACTTTTCCTGATCAGATTAATTTTAATAGGGTTGATAGTAAAGGCATCATTTCCTTTGTAGGGTTCCAACTTATTATATGAGAAAATGAAGTTTGAATGAGTAGTTTACTTCATTTGTGGGTAGTGAAGGATTTTGCAAGGAAATCCTGACCTTATCCCTAACTCTCCATACACAAAAATATTTGGGTAGCAAGGATAATAATTTTATGTCAAGGGATAGTGGAGGGGATTCAGGAAGACCCTCTAGATATTTTCACAAGCATCATCAAATGGGTTATTGTTAGAACATGATATTTTGGGACAAAGTTTGGGAATCACATGAGAGTAAACTGCGCGACAAGTTGGCTATGGAATAGTGCACGCGGAAGAAAAGAAGATAGTTAGTTCATTTTCAAGGGTTAGTGTGTGTGGAAGGTGAAATTTAGCTAGAAGCAATTGTACCTTTTGATCCATTTCGTAACAGGTTAAGCCCTGGTGTCAATGCATAAATATGTATGGGTTTTTCGTAAAATGTAAGTGGTAAAAATGTTTGGAGACAGAATCAAATAATAGGTGTGAGGAGTGAGGAAGAATACACTAAGTGTGCACTGTATGCGTGAATAGTAAGGCATGTTGTGTTATAACTAAGATATATTGTATGAGCACAATGAACAACTTTTGTAAGGAATGATGTTGAATGATAATATAAGAATCCTGTCATTGTGGACATACACCAGTTTGGGGTGAACAATGTTAAATATTTGTGTTATGACATATGTTTTGTTGTGAGGTGTTTCTTTTTTGTTCTATTTATGGCACACATGTAGTATGAATGATTAATATGAATATGTTATATTATGGTTCTGTGCACATGATGAACAGTATAATGAATGAAAGTTAAGTATAATCGATATGATGAATGTATCCCATTCATCCATGACTCTAGAAACCTGGTTCCTTCAATCCCCATATGTACCTCATGTGGGAATTCACCTCCTTGTGGGTGATGCCGAAAGGGATGGTATCTGTAGGGATTTGTTGGTGATTTTAATTTTGAAACGTGGGACTTCCCATTGTGCACCAACTTTTATTTTGCAAATATCCATGATTCAATGACGTGATTGGATGCAAATGATCCACCTACTTATTTATGATTCAAGAGGGGTAAAAAACTTGGTTATTTATGTGGCTAAAGTGTTATCTAAAGAGAGAGGATTTAGTTGTAATACCCATGTTTCCCCCATCTTGTAATTAATCATTAATTATGATTACCATGCTATGGCATGTGAACAATGTAAATGTATTATTGTTTACATTGTCAATAAATGACTGTGGCGGTGAAGCATTGAAGTATTTTCCATGATATCACTAGACGAAAGAGTGAAGAAACTGTAGAGAGGGTTTATTATGTCGAAATGACCCAAAATCTCTTTGTTGAAATAATAAGCCTCGTCCTGATCCCAAGGAAAATCCAGTTAGTGAAATAAAAACCAGTGGTTGAACAATCAACTACCCCCATTAATTGAAGCATGGAGAGTATGGCTAAGGAGACAAAAAAATGTCATCTCGAAGTACCACAGAGTGCAGTTTTCCTACTTAGATTGACCCAAGTTCCTTCTAACAAAAGGAATAGGATAGGTCTAGAACCTCCTTGGGGGGAAAAGGAGAGGGAGTGCAAGAGAAGTATACCATTCAGAAAGAGATAGAGTGTGTGAGGATATTGAGATGAGGAGAAGAATTGAATGATTAAGTTGCTCTGGTTAAAGGGAGAGAACAAGAGAAAGCATCTCTAAGAGTTTGCAGAAAACATGACCTGAGGAGAAGGTCGTGAGATTGATAATGAGGGAGCATCTGATAAACCTTGCAGAGGCTATGATAAAGAAAGAACCTCTAAGAAACTGAAAAAGTTCCCTAGTGATATAAGGGCTTGGCACGGGATTGGAAAGAGTGATAAGAATGAATTCCTTTGAGCCTATGGTTGGGTGGAAAGGAAAACACCCACATTCGGTCGGTCAATGATTGACTGTAATATAGAATTATTTCATATACCCTATGTACTAGAATTGAAATGACTGGTTGGATGTCTGTGTCTATGACTGAAATTTGTGTTGCATGATTAATATTAGTAATTCTTATTGTTATTCTATGAACCCCTGCATTTGAATGTTTTTTTTTTGCCTTTACTTAGAAGCAAGAGAACTATTAGACATGGGTCTTCAAATAAAATTAGTTATAGGATTATGGTTACGTGCTGGTTGGAAAATCCTTAAGGGAATTTTCCCAATGATTGATTTTGTAATGTAAGAATCAGGGAAGACTTCGCTGGAATGTTTCAGTCTCGTTGATCCCTCAAAAATGCCTTTCACTGTTTTATAACTTAAGTTCTGTGAACGGAAAGTGCTTCCCTCAAACTAGTCATCCAAGAGACCATGGGCTCATGCCCACGACCTTAACCAAATCTTGGCTAAGAGTTATGGTTATACCCTTCGGAGCTTGAAAAAGTTCCATAAGACTTGGTCCATGGAACCCTTCGCTACACTCAAAGAGGAGTTATGTTATTCGAGACTCCGATAATCCAAAGCTCCGAGGTGAATGAATATTGCAACGTAGAAATGCACTGAAGGAGACCTATCGGACATGAAAATTGAAGCTCAATCGAAAGTTAGCGATCATTTACCCAGCATCCTAGGATTCATCCCCTTTTTAAACCCCAATCCACTTCTCGGTCACAAAGTAATGTGACCTGTAGATTTGAGGCTATTCAATATCTCCCTTGATTGTTGGATCCATGTCGTAGTCATTTGGCGTTGACCTACTCCAGGAGAAAAAGAGTGTTAAATGGGAGGAACCCCCGAATGATGAAGTCACAAATCTATGAGGATCGTCGATCCAAGGATGCTTCGGTATCTCTCTTGACCATTGGATATATATCGTGGTCAGTCCAATGCTGACATACTCTAGGAGAGAAAAGGTGTTAAACAATTAGAACCTTCAAACGCCTAACTCGCGAAGTAATGTGGATTGTAGATCTAAGGATTCTTAGAGACCCTTATCTATTGTTAGATCGATCCTAGTGAAAGGACAATGTAAAGTACGTCGATGAAGTCCTACTCTGAGAGGTTCAACATGTTGGTGAATGAGAATATCACTAGAGAATTGAAGGTTGGAGTGACATGGCATGCTAATGTCACCTAGGGTGATGTGGACCCATAGTAGGTGTGCCACATGTCACCAGTTGATTAGGCCATATGTCACCCTTGTCTTCTACCAAATGTCTTTTTTTGGGCCAAACTAAGGAATATTATGGTCCGCTTGATCATTATTCGACTCTCCGACTAAACCCCACTTTGGGTGATTCAGGATGCAAAGCATGGATTTTCCCCGAAGCACCGAAGGTCGGAGTGACACAAAAAAATGGCGTGGAAAAGGTACACAGTGGAGTCCGACTGTGTGATAGATCCATGACATGTCAACACATGTATAAGCCAGGTGTCCTATTGATTTATCGTATATGATATATTTTTGGAGAGATGGGTACCTCGTGTCAATGTATCATCATCATTGTTGGGCTAAAGATATACCATTTAAATAAACATTTAATTGTCAACCCGGGGAGGTAGACTTAGAGGAACCAAAACTGTATGTGCAAGGTTGAAGAGAGAGTTTAAAGAATGTCAATCTACTTCAAAAGAAACTACTGAAAGAAACTATACTAATCTACCATGTTCTGCACTCATTCTGCACTAATCCTACACTAGTTTTGTACCAACTCACAAAATGCATTCTAAGCATATAAAAGATCTACTGAGAAAACTGATGACGGGAAAAATACTCTAACTTCTGCAATGTTGAATTAAATGAGCCAATCGAATAAAAACTAAAATCATACTCCTACTAGAAGAGAACACTCAAATCTCTAATGCGATGGAAACTATGCAAAACATTTATAGCAAACTCATAATAGTATAAATCATATGGATGAACAACTTCTGATTATTTCAATAAGGAAGAACAATACAACTGTTGGAAACTTATCTATCTCTGCAAATCTAATCTATTTCTAAATTCTACATCTATCTCCCCCATATAATCTCTTATGCTATTCATTCTCTATATATTTCTCTATGTCCATTCCAACTCTTATATAGAGTTTGGAATTAGTTACAATCAGGCTTCTGCACCTCAAGATCTGCAGTACCATGTTGTGCGCCTATACATAGGCAATACATTAATTACAAAAACTATTTCAGAGTATCAATGTTTGAAGAGAAAACACATTTCACATAAATCTCCCTTTGAATCAGTCGAAATAACTGAGTTATTAGGGCTCCTTCAACATCTGGGCAATCCACTTGGCACTTGGAATTTTTGGAAAAATGTCATAACCACAAAATCTAGGTTTTACCTGTTTAGAAAAATGAGAATATATCCCAAACTGTTAATAATTTGTGGAAATTGTCCGCATGGGAACCAATTTCGACCCTTCTGCACAAAACCCGGATCTTAGTTTTTCAAGATTCAACTTCATCACCTTGAAATTGTCGCCAGAATTTGACTATGTGGAAAGTGATGGGAATTCATAGACTGTTGGGCTTTGAAGATCTATCAAATAGGAGATATTTATTGAGAAATTGTTGAAGCCAGGATGTGGCAGACTTCGATGAAATTCATAGTCTTCCTGCGAAAGAGAACAACACATACACATAATCGTATGGCAACAATGATTGAAAAATGTCCAGTAATGGCGCTCAACATTTCAACACTTGACGACCATGCTCAGACTGGATTTACATGCACCCAATATTTCTATTTCATCATCTTGATGGCAGTTCCATTCTGGTAGCAATCATTTTTGGCACTTTGATATCAATCGATTCACACAAATTCATTGTCATAAGTTGTGATCTTGAAAAACAAGTGATTGCATTATTAGAGAGCATGCTAGTAGTTTTCAATTCCCATACTCCGTGCCCTTTTCTGTTGATGAATCATAACTGATTGATGAGCTGATGCGCCAAATCTTGCTTGAATTTATATGTGTGGAATACATACTTTAACTAGGTGCATATAAATAGAACTGATCAAGACACATGGTGTTTGACCATTAGGCTTTGGAGATCCCTAAAGCAAGAGGCAAGAAACTTTAACAAGTGTCTTGTGAATACAATCACAGAGATGATAAGATAAACATGCCATCATCATCCCTCCTTCAATGGTCTTTATTATCAGCAACAGTAGCAAAGGCTTTGTCGCAACCATGGTGGTGTTTGAACATGAGTTTGATATGATCATGTAAAGAGCATATCGCTTTGGGCTTGGCCTTGGTCTTGGAAGATTTCAGAAGATCCACTTGTCCACATACTTCGAAGGAACGATCTTTGACCAACTTGATACACCTGCACAAAATCCTTATAATACATGAGCCTTTAATGAGGAAAATTCCCCAAAACTGTGTGGGAGGTCTTTCAATAGTGATTTGAACTTAGAATATCATAATTTGAAGAATGACGAGGTCTCCAAATAGATAAATGTTGATTAGAACCATTTCTTCCTTCCTCGATCCAAACTTTATCAAAGCGTGAGAAAATGAATCATAGTTATGAGAAAAATGAACAAAATATTTATGAAAGAGGTCAAGAATCTACAAGAAAATGTATTAAATCTGGAGCCCAACATTCCCCCATGCCTGGATTTTTGAATGTCCTCATGCAAACGAATTGTCCTCTTAACAGTGGCACAATAATAGAATGCTAACAGTCCCGAGGACACTCCATTTGATTGATGTGAAAGTGCTTGTAAAGATCCCCTACACTCTTAGAATGTTCTTTCAACTCATTCATCCATCACTTAGATAAAATTATTCAATCACTTATTATTTCAGTTGATGTTTTTTTATTTCAGCAAAGATATAAACTATTCAAAGATGTTGATCTTTATTCACTATCCAACCTACCTACCTACTTAAAGAAAAAGGGACATTTCTTTAAGTATAGGAAAATAACCAATGAATCCACCGACGTAGTAGAGTCAACAACAAATTCATACCCTTTGATAAAAGATATATGTGCATAGTCACCCAGGCATGAAGAGTAAGTAACATCGATTGAGTTATTTCCAAAAATTGTTGAAGGAGAAGAGCATCTGAAAGTTGTAAAGCAGATTGAAACCACCGTTTAATGTAATCCTGCATACCATGTTCTTTTGTTGTTGGAACTTCTAACTTCTTAGTCTTCTCTGTGGGTTTGCATAGGTTCTCAAAGGGAACCATTCGATCAACCGATTTCTCCTCCATCTCTTGAGCTGCAGAGATTTCTTCAAGTTCTATCAAGATGCAAGAAAGTTCCTACAGTAATCTCTTCTTCCGTTCAATCAATCTTGGATCCATTAGCTGACTTTTTATTATTTTTCATTTATCGTAGGGGGTTTGCTAGAGCTTTGCAAATCATACTAATTGAAAGTAACCAATCCTGCAAACTCACACTTGGTTGAAATAAAATCTGCACTCTTGCTACATGAAATATCCTTCTACTAAAAGTGAAAACACACTTTCTCTATAGGAACCCAAAACAATACCCTGCTGAAATTAAATATTTTCTGCTGAAAGGAAAAGTACTTTTGTTGAAAATATCACTCCTACTTAATCAAAGGCACACCATCTTACACTACTAAAATCAAACTCTCTTACTGTTGAATGAAAGTTAACATTGCTGAAATGAAAACTCCTTTGCTACTGAAAATGAAAGCACACTTGCACACTGCTGAAATGAAAGCACACCTTGCTTCAAAGGAAATATTTGTTGAAATCTAACTACTCGGCAAAGCTTCGGAGGACCCTACGATAGTAGCTATGTAGGTCTTTACCTTTCTTCTTACGTCTCCTCCTCCCCTTGGCCTTCAATAAACACACAACCCACTCTCCAATCCTTTTTAGTACCTTCCCGACAACGACGCCAAAATGTTGGGCTAAAGATATACTATGTAAATCAACATTTAATTGTCAACCTGGGGACGTAGACTTAGAGGAACCAACACTGTATGTGCATGGTTGAAGAGAGAGTTTCAAGAATGTCAATCTACTTCAAAATAAACTTCTAAAATAAACTATACTAATATGCCCTGTTCTACACTTGTTCTGCATTAATCTTACACTAGTTCTATACCAACTCACAAAATGCATTCTAAGCATATAAAATATCTACTGAGAAAACTGATGACGGGAAAAATACTCTAACTTCTGCAATGTTGAATCAAATGAGCCAATCGAATAAAAAACTAAAATCATACTCCTACTGGAATAGAACACTCAAATCTCTAATGCGATGGGAACTATGCAAAACCTTTATAGCAAACTCATAATAGTAGAAATCATATGAATGAACAACTTTTGATTATTTCAATAAGGAAGAACAATACAACTGTTGGAAACTTATCTATCTCTGCAAATCTAATCTATTTCTAAATTCTACCTCTATCTCCCCCATATAATCTCTTATG
>WSFP011492909.1:0-14640 GCA_009831015.1 Picea engelmannii | reverse complement strand
ATCGAGTAGATCAAGCACTAAATTTAACCATATAGGTTATATCTAACATTCTCACATCTAATAAGCATAAGTAGATTTATATAAATACATCCAAGCACTTAGAAAATAACATGTAAATCACATAAAGACAAAGCAAAAAGCATCATAACACAGGATTTACGTGGTTCACCCCCTCCCTGGGGCTGGGTCCACCAACTCTTCTTATTTATAGTCTTTAGTCAATCGATTACAAGCACATGGCCTAAAAAGCCTTACTCCGCATAAGACAGAAGATATGCGCAACTTGCTAGATCCTTCTTCCTTGCGTTACAACACAAATCCTTCTACAGTCTCGCACAAGGACTTGCACTCAACTCTGTAAGTCTTACATAGAATGCAGAAAGCCCTTACAATCCACACTAGCACTTAGCTTACTGACCTACTAGTTCCCTTTCTACATTGCTTAGCTTTCTATTTATAATTTACAAAATCGGCCTAAACATGGGTAAAACCCATGGGCAGACATCCCCATCCCGTTACATTATCCCCAAAACCCAAAAAGGACTCAAAAGGGGGTTGAGATCCCATGATCTCCACTTCATCTTACGCTCCTCCATCGATAGACTGTTGAAGTCCCAAAATGGGTCAGCTTGGCCAAGAATCTCCCAAATCTTGGTCAAGGGCCAACATGCCCCCAACACTCACCTGTGACTCATCCTGAGTCACTCTGGTCTAATCAGTTCTACCTTGAATGCCTCAAGCTACTTCGACTTGTTGCTTTGTTGTAGCCTCTTTCTTAGAAAACTCCTGGATCACTGCGTCATTTATTGGCCCTTCTAGGTGCTTTTCTCCTACATTAATGACCTGTTCTAGCTCTTCTCCTCAACTTTCAACCTATGTAAATAGCTGACATGCGTTATATTGCAAAGGTTGGAGCTGTTGATTAACTTCCATAAATTTTCTCTGGATCGTATGGATCTACTGTTGGGTTGTGCATTTCTCATGAGACCTCTTCATTCTATCTACATTTGACAGAGCTTTCAACTACACCTATAGTGTGTCTGCATGCTGCTTTTCTTCCTGAAACTGTGACTCCAACGCCTGTAACTCTGGGTTCTCAATGAGGTTTTCATATGTTTGGTCACTACAGTTACTCAGCTACTTTCACTCCAAGGAAAGATTTTTTAGTCTGTCAACTGTGTTGCGGGCAGTTTCTTCCCTTTGGTCTCTTAGATATTGAGGGGTCTCGGGCACAGTGCGGAGTTCCAAGTCTGTTATGCGTTGCTGTAATTTATGAATTACATATTCGAGTTGTTCCACCTATTGTGGAACTCTCTCTTCAGCCTTTACTTTGATGATTGTCACAGAGAGAAGTGCTCTGGTGATCCTTTCCTTTACTTTGAGTTTCTTTGTGAGAAAATTTTCCTTTTCTTTATGCAACTGAGATTTTTCTTCATCAAACTTTACCCGGAGGGAGAACTTCTCTCGTTCTACAGTACTGCGCTTCTCTAGAAGGTCTTCCTATTCTTGTGCTAAAGCATAGGTGGCTTGTGTTGTCTCCTCAAGTTCTCATCGAAGGAAAGCTTCGAATGTATTAGTGATCTGGTGGAGTTGAGCTAGCTCATCTCCTAGTTTTGGTGTTCCCAATGGCGGAGGCGCAGTTGGAACTGCGCGGCTAGACTGTAGTTCCTATTGCATCCCTTGGAGTTCAACCTTGATCTGACTATATATTGCTTCCTTCTAAGATTCTTTATTTTCTTCTATCTCCAGCGAAGCATCATTCAGTTCTGCGACGATGAAGTCGAAGTCATTCAAGGTTAGGGTGGTCTGCATATTAGTCATAGATTCTTTCGATTTATTCCTAGAAGAAGGTTTCAGAGGGGAAACCTTCCTTTTATTCGAGGGTTCCTTCTCATCTCTAGGCGGTGTAACCTCAACATTCTTCTATTCAGTTTCTGAGCCATCTATCTCTCTGCCATATCCTCCTTTCTCTGCTAAGATGGAAGCGGTCTTCACGGATGCGCTGTCTAAATCATGGACCTCTTCAGTCTTATTTATCTTTCTAGGTCCAAGTGTGTCATGCCCTACTTCTGGACTGTCTAAGTCAAACATCTCCACAGGGTCTGCTGGAATGAGGAGGTCCTCCAATCAGTCCTTGGTGATCTCCTCCAATTCCTCCTTCGTCAGCTTGTAGTAAGACTATAGTTGGTCCTTGTGTTCGTCAGATCACGTTGTTATATAGATGAAATGGAGGTCCGAATTGAATTTCATTAAAGGTCCGAAATGGTGGAGAGTGTTCAGGGTTATATGCAACTCAGACTGGATGGTTGTCTTCAACTGGTTGCAATATGTGTGGAACATGACATTCGACTACCATTGCTTTTTCATGTCACTAGAGTACCATAGTGTACTGAAATTCACGGCCATAGGTTCAAAGGGCTCGATGTCTGGGAAGGTCACACCTTCCGACATCTCCCATGTGATGAAAGTGATCAGTATAAGAAACCAGTTGAAGTGGAATTTGTATCCCTGATCTTGTGCTTCCTTACAGTCTAGTTCCAACTAGTTCATGAGGTACTTCACCCAATTCATTTGTAGGCCCTCCACACACTTCCGTGTGAGGTTGAATATAAATCCAGTCACTTGGGTGGGTTGATTCTTGCAAACTAACTTTCCTGCGATCAATTGACAGGAAAGTCACATTACGTTGCTCTGGATAGAGGCTAACTTATAACCTTGTGTTCCCTTCTCAATATTTCCATAGGTGTTTTTAATCTTTTGCGCAAGAGAACGATCCATGGCTTTTCCAAGGTAAAAATCCTATGGGTCAGGGCCTTGCTTGCTTAGCCTTGTGATCTGATTGATCAACGTCAGATCCACTATGATACAACGGTTTAACCATAAATATCTGCCATGGTAGCAGGACAATAGTAGTTTGACGCATGTGTTCACTTCCTGGTGCCTTCCGAAGTGAGGAATCTTCATGAAATTGAGTAGTGCGGACTGCATGAGGTTCATGGTCCATGATTGGGGAACGATCTTTGAGTTTTTTCCTTTGGTCCTGGTCAGATACTTATGTGGGGCGAGCATGTTGTAGACCTTCCTGTCGTCGAGGTTGAAGTCACTAAACTTCAATGTTGTGATCTTATCTCAGTCTGTGCGCACTATGCATATCCCTTTCGGGAGGTACGCAGTGACCAAAGCATACTCAAACTCTCTGGGCACACTATCTCCATTGATTTCATCGCTCAGGGGTGGTATATAGGCAAGCAAAATACTCGGAATCAACTTGGCATTCACGAGATCTTATATGTGCTTAGTTCGCTTTACATCTACTGGTCAGCATGGTCTAGCTCGAGTAGTGGATGGAGATGCTTGCATGTCTCTTGTAGATGAAGCCTGGATACCTTCAGACATCGACATGAATATCTCAGTCATCAATTCAAGGAGTACTTATGTTACTGATTCTTCAACTGCGGTGATCTCGTCGGACATCCGTGCTCGGGATTAATAATATCGGGTCCACAATTATCTCAGATACTTCACTAGAATAAACAACAAGAGGGAAGTGATCATTGTATACAATAGAAACTTAGATTATGGACTCAAAATTCTCAATTAGAAAAAGTTTTCTTGGTGCATGGCGTGATGAGATAAATAGGTAACTTGACAACAATTTTCTTGCAATAGTTATGAGCCTCCATTAACTCTTGTTCGATCCGTTATGTTGCGGTTTAATGGTATAATGATGAACCTTTGTTGCCTTTCTTCCCATTTGGAGCGTCGATCGAACACTTATAATATCCCCAACGACTATATTGATTCGCGATGGCGAAGTGACATGTGTCGTTCTGATATCCCGGTGAAGCTCCAATTCTACAAATTTTCTGGTTGCGAAGTTCCCTCTGGAATCTTCTGCAACTTATCTCTCTTCTTACTTTTCTTTCTAGCCTTCTTTCCAGTGAACTTTGTCTCGGTAGTTTGTTTCCATTCTTATTCTTATATTCTGTGGTCTTAGTTACTTCGCGTTGTTGAGATTCTTCCCTAGGGTTCTAGGATAACACTTCTTCTTCGTCTGGAATAGGTACTTCAATCTTCTGTGGATCTTCTAATGTTCTTGTAGTTTTGACATCTGGGTTTCTAGAGTTAAATAACATTGATATGTTCTCCTATTTTTCAATCAAGTGTGCGATCCTTCTAGTCATGAAATCTTTTAACTCTTGTTTCTTCTGCTCCAAGACTTCTTATTTCTTTTGTCTGGCTTGATCTCTGTCAATCCAAGGTTTTCCTATTAACATGGTAAACGGGGCATGGTATTCAACAAATTTAATAATCACAAAATATTCCTCCATCAAAGTTCCATTGATAGTCATAGGTATTTGGGCGAGCCTTCCACATAGGTTTACCAGTTTTCCTATGAATAACCATATTCCTCCTAATGAGGGAGTCATAACAGGCCTCCCTATAGCTTCCCAAGTTCTCTCGGTCACGACATTCACTTGTGTTTCCTCATCTAGAACACAGTCAATGTCGAAGTCTCTTATTCTTGCTTCGATGCATTATTTTCCTTTGAAGATCTCTAATAATCTAACATGTCGGTGGTTATTCAGGGTTTCTTTCATCTGTAGCAATACCTTCTCTGATTCTTTCTGGGGTTCTTCTATAGCCTTAGTTTCTGGATATGCCTTAGGGTTCTCTTGATTCAGATTCATTCTTTCAATATTAGCAATCATTCTAGGGCAATCCAATACTTCATGGTATAGAGCCTTACAACAAAGTCAACTAGGTCTTCCACCAGGGCATTCCTTATCTAGATGTCCCAGTCTTCTGCAACTGTAACATAAGGTTAATCCTCTCTTTCTTTTGAATGATCCCCAACCTCTTTTGTACTGCGCACTAGGATCATGGTAGCTAACCTACAACAAATTATTTCTAGGATCCTGCATCCACTTGTTAGTCCAAACATTCTTTCGATGCATAGGTATAACATAGCGTTCAATATTCTTATCAGATCTACTCATATCAAACTTTCTTTCATCTATCCGTGCCCTAGTTTTCAAACTAGTACAGACTCTATTAAACATACCCAGATCCATACTCTAGAAATAAAAATTTCTACTTATCTTACTTCTACAGAGCACAAAGCTTTCAGATCTAAAACTTTTCACTATTCTTACCTTTATCCGAGCACAAAACTTACAGATCTTTCCTCTTTTTAATCAAGAATTCCCACTTTTACCTTTCTTAGGGTACAAATATTTTATATCTTACCTCTTTTTGTCATCTCCGATCTCCTTTCTTCAGATCGAGATTCTTTCTTTAGAACAAAGCTTTATAAATCGAGTAGGACACTACACACTAAGGCATAGATCTATGCACATAGATTTCAAAATCCCGGGTCGAATATTTTCACAAAGATTCTTCTTTCTTAGTTCCTAGAAATCACAGTTTCAGGTCCTGGCAACAGAACCATTTGTTGGCATAGGGGTAGACCCAGGGTTCAATGCTACAACAACGCACCAACAAATCCCTAACTACCAGCCCTTTTGACAACACCTGCGAAGGAGATGAAGTCTCACCCGAGGTAGAGGTAGGGGTGGTTGCAAGACTCAGGTGTTTGCAACCTTAGATGGGACACAGATATGTGATTTTAACACTTAATAAATAACTCCTCACCGTCAATTCCTCAATATGCAAGCAATATCTACTTCACTAATAGAACAAAGCTTCGCAGTACTCACACTAATCTATTGTATTCAAGAACTTAGCATAGGAAAATAAATCAGATCGAGTAGATAAAGCACTAAATATAACCATATATATTATATATAACATTCTCACATCTAATAAGCACAAAGCATAAGTAGATTTATCTAAATACATCCAAGAACTTATAAAATAACATGTAAATCACATAAAGACAAAGCACAAAACATCATAACATATGATTTATGTGGTTCACCCCCTCCGTGGGGCTATCTCCACCAAATATTCTTCTTTATAGTCTTTAGTTAATCGGTTACAAGCACAGAGCCTCAAAACCCTTACTCTGCACAAGACATAAGACCTGTGCAACTCACTAGATCCTTCTTCCTTGCGTTATAGCACAAAGCCTTCTATAGTCTTACACAAGGACTTTCACTCAGCTTTGCAAGTCTTACATAGAATGCACAAAGCCCTTACAATCCACACTAGCACTTAGCCTTTAACACTTAGCTTACCGGCCTACTATTTCCCTTTCTGCATTGCCTAACTTTCTATTTATACTTTACAAAATAGGCCTAAACATGGGTAAAAACCATGGGCTGACATCCCAATCCCATTACATTATCCCCAAAACCCAAAAAGGACCCAAAAGGGGGCCGAGCTCCCATGATATATGCTTTGTCTTGCACTCCTCCTTTGTTATACATGATTTTGGTCACTCTGGTGATGTATTAACCATGGTGTATTCAGGTTCCCAACAAGGACTTTTTGCCTGAGAAAAGTGGCCTTTGTCTCCTTCCAAAAAACATATTTTTGAAGTGATTTCCCAGGCTACCTATGGCCTAGGGTGAGAGAATCACTCATTCTCACAGGCCGCCTACTCGCAGATGCCTTTGAGGCCACCTGCGAGAATCATGCATTCTCGCAGGTCTCGTATGGCTAGCCTGCGAGAACGCCTGGACGCAAGTTTTGGCCCTAAAACAAACTCAAAACCTTGACATTTTCCAATGAAAACAAAAGTTAAACCATGGAAAAGGTAGAATATTAGGAGCTTACCTCATTGAAGGAGACAGTTTGCCAAACGATTGCCTGTGTCTCCCATGATCGAGCGATGAAATTTGAGGTAAAATGAGGTTTTTTGGGCAATGTTCTTGGTAAAATCACAATGACTATGGTAAAAGTCTTTTTACCCACTTATATTTACTTCTTACCATTTTTGTTGATTTTTTATATTGTTTTATTCATCAAACCTAATGCCTAATAGCCCTATGAGTGTGACTTTCTGCAGATATAACGACTTTGAAGTCCACACGAAAGAGTACAGATGTTTTTCTTTGCATGTATGACTGCTTTTTATAGTTTTTAGAAAAACTTCAAGCTCAGTCTTCGTTCGTTATCGCGATTGGAAATACATGAAAACGCAACCGAGTATACTTTTCTCATCTTTTCGTACTTGTCATGGTAACACAAAAACGATGAGCCAAAAGGAGTATCCTTTAAGCTCTTTTCACACTCCATAAAACTGAAAAGATTGTTGAGCGACCTTGTTCTGTTCACGCTCGTAAAAGTATCTGAACAAAACATTCGATGGGTGATAGTTTATCACTTTTTTGGTCCTGTCGAACTATTTTACGAAAAAGGAACTGAGAGAGTTCTCTTTTAAGTGTTTTTCCATACTCTATAATCATGAAAAACCTTCGAGTTTTATATCTTTGGACTCGTTAAACAAACATTGAAAGAACCGTAATGGGACCGAGCCTCTCCTTTCTAGGGTTCGTTAAACATACTCCGAGGGACTCATCTAAAGGATGAGCTTACATAAACAAGAATATGTTATCCTCCTCAAGCTTGCATAAAAATAAAGAGGTACTCACCAGAAATGGTGGGGGAAAATTTGGGAAAGGGATGTGTTTTCGTATTCATATTATTGGCAGTAAGTGTCGCTCTTGAACATGACACCCCCTATTCATTATTTGAAGCTAGTTTGGGAAATCCATTTGTCTCTCATTCGACTTGCTACAAGGTCATATCCTGAGTCGTCTCTGAGTCAATGCTGCCAAATCCTTGGTCGTGTCATTCATATGTTCAAGAGAAGTTCATCCAAAACCTCTATTGAGTCGACCATCTGCAGTTGTCCATTCTTACCAATTCGACCTTCCCTATGTACATTTCCATCTATATTCATGCTCTGTTTCACCTTCAAAATCTATTACTCATTTCGTGTCATTGATGGGGGATACATCAAGGCCCTCTTGTGCTGATTTTTTTTTCCGTCGACTCCAACTCATTATCTGGAAACAAGACTTAGAAATTATTTGGTACCTTGGAACTTGCATGCCTCAATGGCAGGTTCTCTCTCTTTCGACAGTGGGTTTTCATTATTGACCCCTGACCGGGAGATTTCGTTGAATGTTCGACCTTAGCTCATTTATTCACATTCATTGGATTGTACTAGTGCACCTTGGGAGTCATTGACATTAATGGTGATTTCCCTCGCACTTGTTAATGGTTTCATCAATGACCATTAATCAAGTGGTTTCTACCATGTTCGACTTCGTCACATGTACTCACATGGCTAGATTCGTACTTTCAGGTGATGGGATTGAAGACCCTGGGTTTCATCTTTTTTATCCAGGCTGCGATGGAGTATGTATGATTTGCATCGACACATAGATCCACTTTATATGTCACGTGGCTATGTCATCCTAATTTGAGTCTTCTCGCATAGATCCATAGTGTATTCCTGGTGGCTATGTATAATTTTTTATGGAATGGATCCACAGTGTCTGATTGGTGGCCAAGACCTACATTCATGATGTCATCCGTATGTGATATAAGTATGGGAATGCCTACCTCAGAACTGGTATTATATTCTGCCGATGCTTGGTTGTTTGCAGGTTTTCAATTAGGTGCACTCCTGGTTTCTGATACACACACACAATTTACAAAGTATTTAGGCTGTCACAAGTTACAACCTCATACTTTGGGGGGAATTTTGTTATACATGATTTTGGTCACTCTGGTGATGAACTAACCATGGTGGATTCAGGTTCCCAACAAGGAATTTTTGCCTGAGAAAAGTGGCCTTTGTTTCCTTCTAAAAAACATATTTTTGAAGTGAGTTCATAGGCTGCCTATGGCCTAGGGTGCGAGAATCACTCATTCTCACAGGCCACCTACACTTAGGGTGTGAACTTCTTGCAGTTTGCTCCATACACAGGGTGCGAACCTGTTTTTAATCTTGGAAAGAAGAAGAGGTCTCGAGGGTTCTAGAAGGGAATCTTCTAGAAAGTGAGTTGGCATTCGTATGGTTTTCATTTTACTGACTTCTCATATTTGATGGGATCATCCTCATCCATGTAACCATCTCTCCTTATCCTATATATTGAAAGGTTTCTCATGGAAAAGGTTAAGCAATATTAGTTGAAGAATTGGTGAACGAATTGTGTGAAGAACCCTGCTTAGACAGAGGCTTCAAGACTCTAGTTGGTCTATGAAGAGGAATTGGATCTTCTTCATGCAAGTACAGAGAAAGTGTGTGTGTTGGAACCAAGGGTCACTGAAAGGAAGCTTGCGACATCAAGGCAATCAGGTTGTATCTTCTACTTTCAATTAATATGATACAGTGGCATGTCCCTTTCCCATAAAGTCACTCTTACTTTATTGTGTAATTCCTTGATCATATGCATAAGTTGACGTTGAATAAATTTTTCTATCTTCACTTTGGTTGGTTTGTGTTTTCTTGGACTTGACTTCACAAGAGCACCGGAGCAAAGCGCAAGCAACATAGACCTAAGGAAGTGATATAAAGGTATGCCACTTATTCCTCCCTATTAGCAAATTCAATGATTACAACTTAGGGAAAGAGTCGTGTCCTATCCTGTTTTGTTCTAGATCCAGGTGCATCTAGGGAGATCTGTTAGTGTCTGCACCTACCGATTAGTCCGATAACATCCTTCGACAGGATTTCAAAGTCCCAAAATAGGTCAACATGGCCAAGAATCTCCCAAATATGAAAAATGTAAAATGTTTGGTGATAGTTTTGTAAAAATATTCAAATTTCTAACGATTTTAAATAGTTTATATACAATTTTGGTGATTTTTATGGTAAAATAATTTTATTCTATGGAATTTTGGTGGATAGTTTTTAGAAAAATGGAAATTGGTGAATCGTTTTTTGGGAAAAACCATGGAAAATTAGTGCATTGGCAAAATTTATCCCCTAAAATCACTATGTTGAAATATCTCTCTAATTTCTTCTATTTAAGCTATAAACACATAGTGCGACAAAGGTGCACTATGTTCTCGTCAATTTTGATGGTCTAAAAATGTTGTTTAGGGCCTCAAAATCACCTTGCAAGTTCATGACATCCAGAATCCCTAAAAATTCATACAAAATTGATTGTTTTACTATTATAACATCATCTTAATCTGCACACTTGATCTCAAAATCCAAAGAAATATTGGTCGTTGATTTGAACTCTATCGGTGAACAATGATCGACATTTTCCTTTGCACGTAGACAACACTTTACCAAAAATGTCGACCCAACCATCGACCATCGACCCTTTCCTTTGAAAACTGATTTGCAAGACATCATTAAACCGACCAACTCAACCATTGGCCATTGTTCATTGATGATTTTCATTGGCGGATAAAACTTCTTACTGATTTGACCAACCCGATCATCAGTCATTGACCATCTCTTGGATGACATGTAATGAAACGTGGATGTTGATGTGGAATGACATGTCATCCTAAGGTGTTAACTTGGTTGATTTGGCATGAAACATGGATTGTAGTGTAGCTAGAGAGGTAATGGAGGAACCGAAGGGCCCATAGTGATAATAATGGAGGTCATTCAATGTAAGGTGGACTAGGTCCACTATACTATTAAGTAAGGCCTAGTATGACAGTTAGATATATCAATGTGAACATAATAAATATGAGAATAATTTCTAGAATATTCCTTTTCTAGAATGTTCCTAGGAGATAAAGAGTGCTATATAAAGAAGTGTAAGCAATGTATTGGAGCATAGTGAAGAATATATTTTTTTTTTAACATGGATGTTGATGTGGAATGAAACATAATCCTCCTATTTTCTTCATCAACCATCAACAATTTCACTTGGATGACCCAAACACCTCGTCGAATTGGTCGACCCTCTCATCGGGCATTAACGATCGACGATCCCTATTATCAAGTGAAAACCTTGCTAAAACAACCAACCCGATTGTTGGTCATCGAAAATTTTCATTGGCGACTAAAGCACTTCACCAATTTGGCTGACCTAACCATTGGCCATCGATAAATTCCCGTGGCCAACTCCAACACTTAGAAATTTTTGACCAAAACACAGATGAATTTGGGTCGTCGATCTTCCATTCCAAATGATCTTGATCATTGATCTTCTCCAACTTTCAAATGGTCGAAAATGAATCTAGATTATCAATCTATCTCATTTTCCCAACTGTCAAAAATGAATCTTGGTCATTGATCTACTAGACCTTGCCAAACTCTGAAAAAATTATAATTTTTTAAATTTATTCATTATGAATCTAGGTCATTGATCTCAAAATCAAACATGATCTTGACCATCGATTCACTTAGCCTCACCCAATTATATATCGACCATTAAAACATGAATTTCAACCTTCTAAGTCAAATTTTAACTTTGCAACTTTGTATATTGATGCCATGTATCATCTCTTCAACAATCTTGGGGCTTTACACTCAATTTTGCTCACAAATTTGGGGATTTCACTCTAATTTTCTCCATTTCCCCCCAAATCCACACAAACAAAATCTGTAACAATGAAGTTTACACAAATCCACACTATTTCTTGGCCCATATGGGTCCATTGTTGAACCAAAATCTCTGATACTATAATGTGATGTTCCCTATCCCAACTTAGGTCCATTACGTGTGGAATTACACATAAAATATATTTTTTTCTTCTAACTAAATTATTGTATCTTACCAGCTATGAATTACATGCATATTTAACTATTGTCTGAAACCATGAACTAGATGCATCTATACAATTATAAAATAAGCATAAAATGCATCTAATAAACTCATATACAACAAAATATTAAACTTTCTTCAACACATAGTTAATGCACAACAATTGAACTCATAATACAACATAGAAACAAGATAAAACACTTATCTTTTAACAATAGTTGTGAACCAACTGTTTGGGAGAGATGTTCCACCCAAACATAGACTTGTTGTTCCAAATATCAATATCAAGTCACCCTTGAGATGGGGATAAAAATAAAAAAAAGAGGGTGGTCTCTCACTGTCCACTCACATCTCATAAATTTCACAACCCACTAGTATTTTCCTAAAGTTGACGCTATTTTCCACTGGATATCTTCCTCTCAACCTAAACAACCCAAGGAATGTACACATTCACTTATATCAGTCCCTTGTCCATCCCATTCATTTATGAAGGTCTCTTTGACACAGGTAACCAAGAATATCTCTACTGTGAAACTCAAGGAAGCTCACTGCTAGGAAAACTACCAGCAGAAAACAACAACCACTTATTGTCATACTGCAACTGAACACATGAGTTTAGTCTTCATTCCCAACAACCCATATCTTTAGTATTCTTCTCAAAATACTCTCCAAAAATGATCCTTCATGCTCCAAAATTCTCCCTCCATGGTTGCTCCAGCTCCAAGATCGTATTTTCTGCTCTCTGTTTGTTGTTCATGCAAAAACATTGACAATATAAAATTGTTGTAAGTCCCCATACAAATTTTCCTCTCCTTTGGATTGCTTGTTTTCTTGAGTCAAAAACTTCCCCAAACTTATTATACTCATCCCTCATGCTCTCAATAATTATGGGATGTGAATTCGCACGCCTACCCTCTTACATGTATTCAATGATTGGCTTCAAGGACACTCAATAAGAAATTAGAAGGTTCATATACCAATAGCAATTTTAGGAATTAGGTTGAATTAATAGACATGGGTAATTCCCCCTTGGACCCCTCTCTTATAAATTCTCTTAGACCCTCCCCTCTCTTGTGTATTAATTGTTATCACTGAAATTTCGTCCGCACATGGCGACAAGAACTCCGCATCGTCAAAACAGCAATGAAGTCATTCATGGCACTGAATTAATTTCACAGCATTCCAGAAGGGTAAAAAACTATACAAAGTAACTAAAAATTGAAGGGCGCTTTACAGTAGTTTGGTGCACGCGCACATGCACAGAACAAGAATGTACTATGCGCGCATGCGTGCACGACGCGCGACTGTCAGCGCAAAAACCCGCGCACCTGCTAAAACGGTGCATTTATTGAATTGGTCGACCTCCCAACCACTTACGAACCAGCTCCCAATATGATTTGACTCCCAAATCTGAGCTGAATCCGCAGGGTAGGTGGGTTAATGACCTAATGAAGCCCTAAAGAGCCCCTTTTCACACTTTGAAGAGGTTACATAATCACCCGATGATATGCTATAGAAAGCCATGAAGAAACATTGTTTTCGCAAGGAATT
Source organism: Picea engelmannii (assembly GCA_009831015.1). Taxonomy (NCBI): domain Eukaryota; kingdom Viridiplantae; phylum Streptophyta; class Pinopsida; order Pinales; family Pinaceae; genus Picea; species Picea engelmannii. Next base: position 1,435 of record WSFP011492909.1, on the reverse strand, counting down.
TCAGGTATTGTTATGCTGCTAAGATTGTCAAGGGCTCATTCTTTGACGATAACACATTGGCAACATTTCACAGAGCCATTCACATCTCCATTGAGTGGATGTGCTGGGAGTTCTTTCACTATCATTCTCATTTCTTCGCATTGTAAGGAAAGCAAGTGTGTGAGGGCCTCAAGAGCCTTCCTTTGGGGGAAGAAGGAACCACTGTTCTCTTCCTTCATTGTGCTCTGATTTCATCAATTGACCAGCTCAAAACCATTGGTGATATCAGTGTCTTTTTGTGTTTATTGTTTCTTTATCAATATGCTCACAGTTTTAGTTTGTTTTCATTTTATTATTGCTTATAGTTTGTTTTGTTTCCTCTAACCTTTCCTTCCACAACTGTCATGCTCTGCAAGACCCAACAGGGCATGTAAGAACCCTCGATTTGCTCACCAAGTGAAGAATTGGGTGCGAACAAACTGGCGACTCCACTGGGGAGTAGGTATCAAATCCTCCCTCATTTGGGTTTATTTTTCTTTCCTTTTGGTTTTATTAACTTGCAAGGACACAAACCGGCCTCTACCGACCTGCTAACCAGTCAATTCACAGGAGAAGTGAGAGAAATCCATCCGTCACAAGCGCGCGGGTATTTCACCCCACAGACGCGCATCTTGCGCGCATGCGCCTGCACAACGTTCGATCTCTGCGCGCATGCGCTTTAGTTCTCAATATTGTCAGCGCGCATGCACCATATGTGCCTTTGTCTACACTGGAGGCTGCGCATCTGAACTAAATTTCACATTGTAAGGCTTTTTGGATGTGGGGAAAGTCATTTTCCTTCTCAAGAATGATGTTATGTATGCTCTAAATACTGCACCACTTAGACCCCTCAACTTATAAAGGGGATAGTCAAACAAACATAAGCACTTAGGTGGATTAAAATCATTTTCCCTTATTTGCTTTTTTTCCACATGGATGGCTTTCTTTGATTTATAATCTAAGGAACACATCAATTTTAATCACATCTAAATCATATTTGGGACTCAAAGTTGGAGTAGAAATCTTTGAGTATGCTCTTCTCTTGCGCAATCAAGCGATCTTGAGAATCAGAAAGAGATTGTGAAAACAATCTCATCTCCCTTAACAAAATTTCAAAACTTTTAGGAGAGGACGACGGCCCTTTCAGGAACCCTCTTAGCTTCATTTTTCAAACACATTCTTGTAACAGGCCCATACATGCCCACATGTCAACAAAGCTAAGATAGTGTTTGAATTTCTTCTTTCTTAGATCAAAAAACTAGGAGAGTTTAAACGTTTGTAATGGGCCCACACATGCCCACATGTTCAATCTAGGATAGTTTCATGCTTTTTCTAGATTAACTCACACATAGGGAGTTAAAGGATAGTAATGGACCACATGTCCACATGCTAGTTTCCTAGGGATTTTAAAATTCCG
>WSFP011492908.1:0-14640 GCA_009831015.1 Picea engelmannii | reverse complement strand
TGACATGTTTTCCATTTCCATGGGTGGTTGCGATATTGTCTTAGGTATTTAATGGCTTCACACCTTGGAACCAATTACCATGGATTATAAAGAGTTATATATGAGCTTCACTCAATATGATCACACTTATACCCTCCAAGGCCTACAAGTTGGATCCCCATAAATGATCAGTTATCATCGGATGGAGAAACTCTTGAAGAAAGGCCACCATGGTGTGATTGCTCAACTTAATGCCATCCAGGTAAATGATCAATCATCCCCAAGAACACATCCAGATCTGCAACTAGTCTTGGAAAAGCACCACATGGTATTTGAGACATCGACGAACTTACCCCGGGGTGAGCATGATCACATCATCTGATCTAAAAATGAAAGGCTTGAGTCTCTTTAAAATTGCAAGTGAAATTTGTATGTGCTTGGGTAATAGGATTATGTTACAAACACATAAAATTTAATGAGTTTTTACTTAATGATGAATAACATAAACAGTCATAAACAACCATCAAATTAAACACATTAACACAACAAAATGATAAAGGAGTTCACCCCTCTCTTGGGCTACATCTCCTGGTCCAACTTCCAATGGATCATTTTCATTAATGCTCAAAGTGTCAAAATTAGTGCTTTACACTGCTTATAATGAGAAATATATGGCTTCAATGGATCTAGAACATCCAAAAACCCCTAGCTGGGCTCTTCTTGCACTTGGTTTGGCCAAAAAATGAGTTGGAATCACTCCCTGGAAGTTTCTCCCAATTTTTGCTGTCTCTACTTGCGAAAACACACCCAGAATGACTAAACCTGGCTTCTAGGCATTTCCCGTGCCTAAACCCAACACCCACGTGCATCTCGCAAAAAGTGGCAAATTGTCAAACGATTAGCGCCATTAGCGCCTCCAAGGGAGGAGGTGTCGATTGCATGGGCGCCATATGGCCACGTCCAAGTGGCAAGTCCAAACCTGTTTGAACCTCCCGCGGAAATGGTGGTCACGTGGCAATTGTTGGAACCCCGTGTTGGCTTGATCGTTGGATGGAGCGCATGGTCAGATGACCGTTGGATGGAACTGCTGACCCCGCGTGAAATATCATATGGAAAGGTCGTATGGTAAGGGTCGAGCCAAGGGTTGGGGCTTAGCCCCAAATCTTTCCGCACCCAGATTAAACCTTAGCAAAAATTTAAATATAAGTTATAAGGATATGGGGTAAGGTTCACATGGCAGGTGGGCTGGTATCCCGATCTGTGCCAAGTCACTCCCACACCCAAAGGTCGCGGGCTCAAAACCATTGGAGTCACAAACAACCTTTTAACAATGGAGGGGGTGCCACATGGTAGCCCATGACTGGGCCACGTGGAACCATGATATTCGTCCACCTGAATGCCACGTGTCCAAAACTGACTGGTCCACGTACCATGCCAACACACCTGCCACATCACCACTTGTCACGTGTTAGTACATCACCCTGCCATGTCACCAGTATAGACCTGCCACGTCAGTAGTACGACCTTTCCACATTAGCAGTATGACCCTTCCACATCAACAATGTACAGACTGTATAGTAAAAATGTTTTTTCTTGTTTGGAAAAGTGGACATAACACAATATGTCTCACATACCATCAGTTTGAGCCTGTTCAAATTGCATTGGGATCGTGAGGACGAGGCCTACACATGAGTCCGTTTTGAAGAAATTCTGAGCAATTTTATTTTTGAGCATATTTTGATCCCCTGGATCACTCCTCCCCATTGGGAATCTTTTGGACCTCCAAAAGACTACTTTCAGGCTATCTGAAGATGAGGGTAAAATTCCCTCACCTTTCCAACCTCAATCCATTTGTCCTTTCTTGGATTTGTGCCTTTAAGACCAACTCGAAGGTATTCCACATTCCCTCATTTTGAAGTTCTCATCCTCATGCCAAGGATTGTATCTTCATGCAGTTCTCAAAGATATTCTGGTGAGAAATCATCCATAGAAAGAATATGAACATGCTCTCCTTGATCATCAATCAAAGGAGGCTCATACAATCTCAAATTCCCAACATTGACAACTGCATACATTTGCATATAAGGAGGCAAATCCAAACAGATGGCATTGTTACCAATCTTTTCAAGAATCTTGCAAAGCCAAACTTCATCTCCAACTTGGAAATTGTGATCAACACGATGCTTGTCATGTCTTGTATTGTACTTGTCTTGGCTCTTTTACAACTGTTCTTGTACCATTTGATGCACCAACTAAATTTGTGTTGTTTTTCTTCATATAAGATATGATCGATATATTATTACAATGATGAGTGTTCCATATATAGGGAACATATGGTGACCATACATGAAAGGATGAGTCCCTTGAATAATCAATAACTATTTATTATTATCATTAACTTATTATGTATGATATTTAATAATGAATAATTATATTATTAATTATTATTCTAAGAGAATGTCTTCCTGATGTTGTCCAAACATCAACACTCCCTTTCAATGAGGAAGACATTCTGCATCATGCCAAGATTGTCTTTGAAGTATACAAACTTCACCCTAGACTCATGAAACTTGTCAGTGAGTCTTGGGAGACGTCTCTCTCCCACCTGGACCAAGGAGAAAATCCTTCTGCAACTCTCCCTCCGAGCCAATTAACTCTCTCTAAGATCAAGCTCACTCTAGGTCTGCATGTAATAACATATATCATATTGAGTCTTTATTATTCCTTGTCAAATCACCATGACTAGGACAAATACCACACCGAGATCTTTCACTACAAGTACACACCTGTGAGTGAATGTCAACCTGATGCTAATTGACACGTGGAAAGCACTTCAAGCACATTGAGTCCATATTATTCCTTATCATGATCAAGGAAGGAATACATCTATGCCCATTTACCACAAGTGCACCTTTATGATAAATGTATTTCTATCTCCCTTGGTCTGCAGTCCAATCTAGGGGAAGTTCCGCCCGATGCTGACACATCAACACTCCCTCTTAGCTAGGGAGGTATCTTTCCATAGTAGTACACAACTAGTATCCAGAGACACACAGTCTCTTCTAGTGGTTACACAACCACCTGTTGGCCCTTGAGCAAGTTTTGGAGAACCTTGGTCATGTTTGACCATTTTTGGGACTTCGACAGGCTGGTCAAAGGCGAAGCGCAAGGAGAAGTGGAGATCTTGGGATCTCGGCCCCTTCTTAGGGAAGTTTTGGGTTTAGGGTTTATGTAACAGGTATGGGATGTCGACCCATGGGTTTACCCATGCCTTGGCCCCTTTTGTAATGTATAAATAGAAAGCTAGACGATGTAAGAAATATAACACTAGGTCTAAGAGAGATGTGGTGCTAAGTGCTATATTGTGCCGAGTGAAAGTGATGTAAGTAGTTGGATCTATGTGATTGAGTTAGCTCTATGCATACTGTGTGCATGAGAACTTACAGGGCTAAGTGCAAGTGACTGTAAAGAGGCTTTGTGATGTAACCTAGCTCAGGGAAGGAGGATCTGGCAAGGTGCGCGCAGATCTCCTGTCCTATGCGGAGTGGGTTCTTGTGGCTCCGTGCTTGTAGAAGATTGAAAGAAGACAACAAAGAAGAGAAGAGTTGGTGGACGTAGCCCCACACTGGGGTGAACCACGTATATCCTGTGTTGTGGTTTCTTTGTGCATTATAGTTGTTATGTTATTGATGTGATTTATGCTTAGTGCAGTGATATATGTTAGATGCATCTGATATAATAGCTTAGTTATTAGTATTGTAAATGAATGCTAGATCTGATCTATTTCTATATGCTAAGTGCTTGGATGTATTAGATCTTGTTGAATACCGCGCTGCTATGTAACTAGGGTTTCGACCTTCAATGTGAATAAGGGTTAAATACCGATGAATGTTAACAACTAAGTGCTCTGTTAAGTGTTGTAATCAAAGATCTGTGTCCCAACTAGGTTATAGACATTTGAGTCCTGCAACCACCCCTGCCTCTACCTCAGGTGAGACTTCATCTGCTTTGCAGGTGTTGCCGAAAGGGCTGGTAGTTAGGGTTTTATTGGTGCATTGTTGAAGCGTTGAACCCTGGGCCTGCCCCTGTGCCAACAAATGGTTCTGTTGCCAGGACCTGAAACTATGATTGTTGGGAACTGAAGAAAAGAAAGCTCTGTACGTAGATCTGTTGCTTTAGTGTGCAATATTCTACTTGACTGTGAAGCTCTGTGCTAAGAAAGGAATCAGATCTGAAGAAAAGAGGTAAGATCTTAAAGATTTGTGCTCTGAGAAAGGTAAGATAAGTGAAATTTTTTGTTTCAAAAGAATGGATCTAGGTATGTCTAATAGATTTTTTCCTAGTCTTAAAACTAGGGCACAACTAGAAGAAAGAAAATTGGATATGAGTAGATCTGATAAGAATAGTGAAAGATATGTTATTCCTATGCATATAAAGAATGTTTGGACTAACAAATGGATGTAGGATCCTAGAAATAATTTTTTGTAGGTTAGTTACTGCGATCCTAGTGCGTAGTACATGAAAGGTTGGGGGTCATTTAAAAGAAAGAGAGGATTAACTCTTTGCTATAGTTGCAGAAGACCGATACATCTTGCTAAGGAATGCCCTAGTAGAGGTCCTAGTTATCTTTGTTGTAAATCTATGGACCATGAAGTGTTGGATTGACCTAGAATGATTTCTAAAGTTGAAAAGATGAATATGAGACAAGAAAACCATGAGACAGGCCAAGAAACTAAGGATATGAAAGAACCCTAGAAAGAATCAGAGACTGTATTATTACAAATGAAAGAAACCCTGAATGATCATAGGGATATCAACTTATCAGAGATTTTAAAAGAGAAGGAGTGCATAGAAACAAGAATAAGAGACTTTGACATAGACTGTATTCTAGATGAGAAAACCCAGATGAATATCATGACAGAAAGAACTTGGGAAATTTTGGGAAAGCCTGCTATGGTTCCTTCATTAGGAGGAATAGAATTATTTAGAGGAAAGATGATAACCCTATGTGGAAGAATTACCCTGACATCTATGAGTGCTCATGGAACTTGGACAAAAGAAGAATTTGAGATCGTTAAATTTGTTGAGAACAACGCCCCATTTTCTATTTTTCTAGGAAAAACCTGGATTGAGAAAGATCAGACACGAAGAGGAGGATCTAGAACAAAAAAAGCAAGAACTAAGGGATTTCATGGCTATGAGAATACTGCACTTACTGGAAGAACAAGAGGACTATTCGAAGCTACTGAGGACCATAGATCTGGACGTCGAAGTTGAAAGAACACATGGAAGACTTGAAACACCTGTCTGTACAGGAGAGTAGAGCACCCACCCCAGAAAGAGAAGAAGTATTACCCTTGAACCCTATGAAAGACCCTCCATAGCGCGGAGTTACTATGCGAAGAGGAGATAAGAAAAATAATGGAAAGAGGAAATTGATGATTCAAATTATAGGAAAGAAAGCCAAAAAGATCAGCAAGAAGAAAGCAAAGTTAGAAAAGCTATAGGAAGTTCCAGGGAGGACTTCACAGAAGGAAGGTTTGCAGAAATGGAACTTTGCCGTGATAGCAGAACAACGAAGATTGAGACTTTGCCATGATGAAGCAATATGACTGTTGGAGGCATCCTGACCGTTAGCCCGACGCTCCAGAACGACTCGAACCGCAATTATGGACATAAAGATCGCCATTAGCCCATTGGGACCGCGCCATAACGAATGGAATTGCATTGATTGAGGCATTCCTTCTCGTTGGAGGAGTCCGTTACGACATTGTCTATTTATCCCATTGAGCACTGCACCGAGAACACTTTTGCCAATTGTGATTATTCGAGCCCATAAAGAACTAGTTGCTTTCACGCTGTACCTATTTGAGACCTCGCCACCCGTTATGTTACATTGAGTATTTGATCACCAATTTGAGATACCTGATCTCGAGTGTGCATGTCAGGTGACTTAAATGAAGTAGAGAAATCCATCGAAGAGATCCTCATAGACCTCATGGCTGAGAAGGTCATGTCCACATGAGTCCAAGCCTCGTCGATGAGAGGAGTGCATGCACCCCTGTCGACTGCTCATGGATCTGACCATCCCGAGTTGCGACAGAGAAATGAACCAAGCATCGTGATGAATTGGAAAATGCAAAGCTCATCCCATCTATCCTGCTCGATTATATCCTGCCTCTGGCTAGCACGATGAGCTGTGACAGTGTCCCGAGGGACTTCAACTACACCTTGATTACTACATACTTCCCGAAGGGGATACACGCAGTAGGACCACAGTTAGGACAAATCATGACGTTGAAGATCAGTGAATTCAACTTGGGAGATCACAAGAACCGTGGAATGCTCTCCCCACACAAGTATTTAACTAGGACCAAGGGGAAGAAGTCAAATATCATCCCCCAGCCGTGGACTATGGACATCATGAGGTCCACTATCTTGAATGTGATGAAGATACCACACTTTGGAAGGCATCAAGAGGTTAACGCGTGCGTTAAACTCCCGTTGTCTTACTTCCATGGCGGTTATCTGTGGCTAGACAGACACAACACTATAGATCTAACGCTGATCCATCAGATCACCAGATTAAGCATGCAAGGACCAGAGCCACAAGAATTTTATCCAGGGAAGGCTGCAGATCACGCCCTAGTGCAAAAAATTAAAGATACCTATGGAGACGTAAAAAAGGGGAAGCGAGGCTACAAGGTAGCCTCCATTCAGAATGGCACAATGCACCTAGCCTGCCAGTTGATCACTGGTAAGCTAGTAAGGAAGAACAAACCCATCCAGGTCACATGATTCGTTGTTGACCTCGCAAGAAAATGCATGGAAGGGATACAAATGAACTGGGCGAGCTACCTCGTCAACCAGTTAGATCAAGACTACCACGAAGCTCGGGATCAGGGCTATGAGTTCCACTTCAGTTGGCTGATGATCCTCATTGCTTTCATTACTTGGGAAATGCCGAAAGGTGCGACCTTACCTGAGATTGAGCCATCAGAACCCTTAGCTGCGAAGTTCACCACGCTCAGGTACTCAAGCGACTTGGCAAAACAATGGAAATCAAACACGATGTTCCACACCTACTACTTGCAGTTGACGAGGGCTATTGAGTCTTTCCCTCGGATGACTTCGAACACCCTGCACAGGTTCATACCATTTGTGAAGTTCCGTGCAGATATACATTTTATTTATATCACTGTGCATGGAGACGAACACAAAGAGGAGCTGCAAAGTTACTATAAACTCACAGAGGAGAACATGGAAGAAATCACTAAGGAATGGCCTGCAGATTTCCTTATACCAGTCGACCAGGAAGAACTGTCCAACCCCGACCTCATCGAAATTCTAATGGTTACTCGCGAAGAGTATGATGCAACCAACAGTAGCAAAAGGAAGAAAAAGGAAGAGGTATATGACCTAAACAATGCATTAGAAGATACTGCTTCAGACTCACCTAGAGGGGGAGGTGATGACGAAGTAGACAAAGAAGAGGAAAAAGGAGAAGAATACAAGCAGAAACAAGGCGAAGTAACACCGCCTAGGGATCCTATTGATGAAGCTGAGACCTCCAAGAAAAGAAAGGTTTCCCCCACAAAACCTACATCGTGAAAGAAGTCCAAAGATACTAAACCACATATGCAGACTGTGCTAACGATGGATGACATCGATTTCATCATCGTCGCGGTCTCAGATACCTCATAAGACATCTTACAACGCAATGAAGACAAAAAATAGACCATGTATGAAAGAATTGAAGCAGAGTTGAATGGAGTACAACAAGTCCTCTACTCCAACCGTGTAGTGTCTACTGCACCCCCTTCATTAGAAGGAACAGATTTGGGAGATGAACTTGCCCAGCTACGCCGAATAGAAGATGCGACCAAAGCTCATCTTCATTGTGTTCAGGAAGAAAAAGAGTAGGCCACAGAGGCCTTAAAGCAAGAAAAAGAGGAAGCCGGAGAACAACGCCGGGTTGCGCAACAGGAAACAGATGACATCCAAGCCAAGTTTGTAGAGGATAGAGCACATATCCAGAAGGAGAAGGAGCTACTGCTCGTAGAGCAGATTGGAGTTAAAGAAGCAGTCACTAGAGAACTTCGCTCTATGACGGGATTAGAATAGATGGAAGAAGACCCAGTGGAAAGCCAAGTAGGGAAGCTTGTTGAAGCCATTCAACAGCTCCAATAAAGGATATCAAAACTAGAGTTACAAGCAGTGCTAAGCACTCTGCAGGAAGTGCGAGACTAGAGAGAAGAAATTGCCTGAAGCGCATTGGCCTTAGAATGTAAAAAACTCAACAGTCGAAGTGTACAGACTTACGAGCGCCTTGTAGAGGACCCTGAACTAAGGACACTGGAGTCACAACTTCAAGAGGCCAAGCAACAAGCATCAATGGTGGAAGCATAGCTGAAGCCACTACCAACGATCAAGAGGATGAAACGATGCTAGGAACAACGCATGGTTCAGTAGTAGATCCATGCAATCCAGAGTAAGGTCATGGAAGTGACTTAGCGACTCCAGCCAGTGCAGGATGCAACTTGCATACTTTTTGAGGAAATTGAAGGACGAGGTGCAAAACTTGAACAATTGGTCACCACAGTGGAACAATGCTTGGAATAACCTGTGACGAAGAAGGTTATTCAAGAGTTCACCGAGCAGGAGGCTCCGACAAAGCGACGGGTCGAGGCAGCTCGAGCCAAGCTTGAGGAATTTGAGGTAGAGTTACCCAGATCAGAGTGAGTTGGGATGAGTCATAGGTGAGTGTTGGGGGTATGTTGGCCCTTGACCAAGTTTTGGAGAACCTTGGTCATGTTTGACCATTTTTGGGACTTCGACAGGCTGGTCAAAGGTGGAGCGCAAGGCGAAGTAGAGATCATGGGATCTCGACCCCTTCTTAGGGCATTTTTGGGTTTAGGGTTTATGTAACAGGTATGGGATGTTGGCCCATGGTTTTACCCATGCCTTGGCCCCTTTTGTAATGTATAAATAGAAATCTAGACGATGTAAGAAATATAACACTAGGTCTAAGAGAGACGTGGTGCTAAGTGTTATGTTGTGCTGAGTGCAAGTGATGTAAGTAGTTGGATCTATGTGATTTAGTTAGCTTTATACATACCGTGTGCATGAGAACTTGCTGGGATAAGTGCAAGTGACTGTAAAGAGGATTTGTGCTGTAACCTAGCTCGGGGAAGGAGGATCTGACGATGTGCGCATAGATCTCCTGTCCTATGCAGAGTGGGTTCTTGTGGATCTGTGCTTGTAGAAGATTGAAAGAAGACAATAAAGAAGAGAAGAGTTGGTGGACGTAGCCCGACACTGGGGTGAACCACATATATCCTGTGTTGTGGTTGCTTTGTGCATTATAGTTGTTATGTTATTGATGTTATTTATGCTTAGTGTAGTGATATATGCTAGATGCATCTGATATAGTAGCTTAGTGCTTAGTAATGTTAATGAATGATATATCTGATCTATTTCTATATGCTAAGTGCTTTGATGTATTAGATCTTGTTGAATACTACGCTGCTCTGTGACTAGGGTTTCAACCTGCGATGTGAATAGGGGTTAAATACTGATGAATGTTAACTTCTAAGTGCTCTGTTAAGTGTTGCAATCACATATCTGTGTCCCAGCTAGGTTGTAGACACTTGAGTCCTACAACCATCCCTGCCGCTACCTTGGGTGAGACTTCATCTGCTTCACAGGTGTTGCCAAAAGGGCCGGTAGTTAGGGTTTTGTTGGTGCGCTGTTGAAGTGTTGAACCTTGGGTCTGCCCTTGTGCCAAAACCACCATAGTAGCAAAATGTTTGTCACAAATGACACTCCAATGTGGAATTCTAGAGGCTACTCCCTCTAGGAACACTTAGGGTCAACTCCCCATAGTGTGTGACGTCAAGGGTCAACTCCCTTGACATGTACTCATGTACTCTCCACACGGGATGTTGGGATATAAGCCCAAATGCACTTATCCCTTCTTGAATAAGTGTCCCACTTATCCCTTCTCGAATAAGTGTCCTCACATATCAACTCAACTCAATTCATAGAGGAGTACGATCTGGAGAATGTTTTTCATGAATATGCAAACATCAACACTCTTTCTTAGTGAGGGAGGCATTCTCTGCCACGCTAAGTTTTTCATGGAAGTACTTGAACTTCATCCTTGTTTGGTAAGAACATCAACAACTTGCTCATCTATAGGAGGGTACTGCACCAATACTTCCTTCCTTTGCACCATGTCTTGGATGTAATGGTACTTGATCTCAATGTGGTTCGATTTTTCATGAAACATTGGATTATCTGAGATATTCATGCAACTTTGGTTACCATAATGAATAATGGTGGAATCCAACACATGTTTGGATAAATCTGCAAGGAGCTTGCGAAGCCACACTACTTCATGGACTGACATACTTAATGCAATGTACTCTCTTTCTGTTGTGCTCAAAGCCACAAAAGTTCGTTTCCTGCTACACCAGAAAACCATGGAAGATCCCAAAGTGAAGCAACACCTGAAGGTTCTCTTTCTGTCCACTGCGCTCCCTTCCCAATCATAGTCAATATATTCTTGCCATATCATATCAATATTGGAAGTATATCTCATACCATGTCCGACTGTGCCTCACAAGTATCTCAACACATGCTTCACAAAAATCCAATGTGTCTATCTCAACTGACTTATAAAATGGATAAGTGCACTCACTACATAGCAAATATTTGGTCTGGTGTTAACCAGATACATCAATTATCCAATCATCTGTCTGTACAAAGTCAGATCAATTTCGTTAGAATTGAAAGAAGACACACTTAGTTTATTCAGATTCGTCACCATTGGTGTAGCCATGGGCTTCAAGTTCAATATCCCAAACTTCTTCAATATCTCAACTGTGTACTTCCCCTGACTCATGAAGATCTCATAATTTCTCTGCCACACCTCTAGTCCTAAGAAGTAGTGCATCATACCAAGGTCCTTCATCTCAAACTTAGAGGCCAATGCATACTTGCATTCATTAATAAGGCTCTCTCTATCAGTGAGGAATAAATCATCAACGTAGAGGACCAAAATTAGGGACTCACCATTAACAATCTTATAGTGTAGGTTGGGATCGACAACACTTTTGCTGAAGCCAAAAAATCATTAGGTGTCCATCAATCCTCGCATACCAAGCTCGAGGTGGTTGCTTGAGTCCATACAAGGCCTTCTTCAACCTGCACACTTGAGACTCCTTCTCATGTATCACAAAACCATCTGGCTGCTCGATGTATACTTCTTCCTCAATCTCTCCATTAATAAAGTTTGTCTTTAAATCCATCTGATGTACTCTCCAACCCATGGATGTTGTAGGGAAAATAATCATTCGGATAGAAGTGTATCGAGCAATAGGAGCAAATGTCTCCTCATAATCTATTCCCTCCATCTGAGAGAATCCTCTAGCAACAAATATCATTTTGTGCCTCTTGATGCTCCCGTCAACTATGTGTTTGATCTTGTAGATCCATTTGGAAGTCACTACAGACTTCCCCTCAGGTCTTAGAACAATATATCACCCATCATTCTTCATGATGGATTGATACTCCTCCATCATGACATCTCTCCATATTGGATGACTAGTTTCCTCCTCATAACAGGAAGGCTCAAAATGAATGATGTGGCTCATATGTGCGGCCTAAAATGAATATCTCTAAGGTCTCTTTCTCACTCAGAAGGTACCATAAGGAGCTGCATATCCTTTTGCCTCCTGTAGAGTCTGACGATCCCATGTAGGTCTCTTCCAACCTACTGCAATATCTTTGGGAACATCAACTGGAGCTACAGGATCAACGAGATCAATTGGATCAATTTGATCAATCTCCATGTGAGACCCTCTAGATCTCTTAAAGGATACCTCCTCCTCAAAGATAACATCTTTGCTCACCTCAATCTGTCTCTGACCAAGGATGTAGATCGAGTATTCCTTCGAAGACTCATTATACCCCACAAATGTACCCTTTCTACCTGAAGGGTCTAGCTTGATCCTTTTCTCCTTGGGTACATGAATGTATATTGGACACCCCAAATATCCTGAAGTGTCCAACCTCAGGCTTCACTCCAGTGAAGGCCTCCTTGGGTGTCATGTTCCTCAAAGTATTATGAGGAATTCTGTTCTGAACATACATTGCAGTCATGGATACCTTTTCCCACAAAAACATAGGTAAATAATGATCATGCTATGTCATCTTGGACCATACTTGATATATCAAAGTTCCCTCATGAAACCAATATCTCGGGAAGCTAAAAAACATCAACACTCCCTCTGGAGCTGGAGGTGACTCCTCCTCTGTCTTTTCTCCCTTTGACACTAAAGGTAGCTCTTCCTCCTTCTCTGGAGGTAATTCAATCTATGCTCCCTCTAGATGTAGTACCGCCTCCCTCTCCGAGAGTGCCTCTACATACACTGGAACTGTTGCCATGCCTACTTCATCAACATCTCATGGCTCGACTAATGTATTGGGACTACTACACCTGCTTCCTCCGAGTCTCATAATGTGTTTGCCTCCTCTACTGGATCTACCATAGTTGTGCTACAATCAGTTTTGACTCGCTGTATCGAGGATCATTGGAACTGTCTCTGCTATCTGGCATGATCCCGTCCTAGGAGGTACATTGATCCTAGAGACTTATTGTCTCTGAGCATCATGTTTGGCAATGTCTCTCCTTGATATCATGTTGGAAGGTATTTCCCTCCATGTCTTCCTGCTGCGACCATCATTATGGATCCATCTTAGAGCTATTACATGTGACCTTCCTAGAACAATAAACAAAAACAACAAAAAGCATCTCCTAGAGGAGATCAATTTATCTTGTACACAACTATATACAGTGACCCTCCAAATAATATGTCTTCTACTATGACCAACACACATCCATCATATACTCGATGTCATACAGCTACCAACACACATCCATCATATAATTGATGTCATACAACTACCAACACACATCCATCATATACTCGATGTCATACAACTACCCATGTTGATTTTCTAGTGTTAAATTAAAGAAGCACATTTTTCCGCAATTATTTATATAATTACTTCCAATGATATACAATATTACTTTAGTAAACACTCTCATGGAAATTTAATTATTATTATTATTATTTTATAAATAGTTGGAGAATACTCCATAACTACCCAACGATTAATTTGGTTATAATCCATCCACATAGCATTTGACTTTGTTAAATTGCTTCTCCATAATTCATGGGATTCTTTAGGTAAATAAAATATGGAATACATTCCTCATATTTAGGTAATTATATATTTTTACTAGAAATTACCGCCCACCATAATTTATGGAATGCTTTCTATAATTTAGGTAGGAGTAAAAAAAAAAAGTAAATATGTTGTACATAGATATTTTAACAACCCCATAAATTTAACACTCCCAACATTTCACTCTACTCTCATTTTCCTGGGCTCTTCATGAAGGAGTCAAGCCCAGTCTAGCTCTGATACCATGTTTTTTTCCATATAAGATATGATTGATATATTATTACAATGATGAGTGTTCCATATATAGGGAACATATGGTGACCATCCATGAAAGGATGTGTCCCTTGAATAATAATAATAATATTTATTATTATCATTTACTTATTATATATGATATTTAATAATCAATAATTATATTATTAATTATTATTCTAAGAGAATGTCTTCTCGATGTTGTCCAAACATCAACAATTTGTTCAATGAACTTCTTTTCTCTATCAATGTCATATTGACCATAAATAGTAATATCTTTCCCAAAGATAAAATCTAAAGGAGATTTTGGCAAATAATCAAAACATGCCTCAAATGGAGATGCTTGAGTCGAAGAGTGCTTAGCCCGGTTGTAAGCATGCTGAATATAGTGTAGGTGCTCATCCCAAAGCTTAGGATGCTTGCTGCAATAACCACAAAGAAGATGTACCACTGTTCTATTCACCACTTTTGTTTGACCACTGGTTTGTGGATGAAAAGATGTGCTCTTTTTTAGCTTGGTGTCCATGAGTGCCCATAAGCTTGACCAAAATTTCCCAATAAATCGAGAATCTCGATAAAAAATAATGGATTTGGGTAACCCAAAATGTACCCAAACATGCTGAAAGAAATTTTGTGCCATTTTCTCAGCTGTAACCTGCTTCTTACAAGGCATCAAAATACACATTTTGCTGAAATGGTCAACCACAACATAAAGATAATCATGATTCTTTTTAGACATAGGTAGACCTCCTACAAAGTCCATGGAAATGCTTTCCCAAGGACGAGAAGGAATCAAAAGTGGAGTATACAAACCTAACTTTCTATTGCTAGGCTTGCTTGTAGCACATAAAGAACATCCTCTTACATATCTTGAAACACTTTCATTCATTTTAGGCCAATAGAAATACCTTTGCAAATTAGCCATTGTCTCGCCTACACCAAATTGGCCAACAATAAGAGAAGAATGAGCTTCCCTTATGATGTTGACTCTTTCACCCTGTGGAATACATAACTTTCCAAGATGATACAAAAGCTTATCATGCACATGGTAATCCAATTCCTCAACTTGGTTAGAATGACACAAAGTTGCATAAACCTCTTTAAAATCAACATCTAAAGCATATTGTTCAACATAGCTCTCATGCATGGTAGAAT
>ML884108.1:14740-24904 GCA_009831015.1 Picea engelmannii | reverse complement strand
ATATGAAAGTTTGTTTGTTTTCTCTAAATATTCTTTCATGATATTTTTTTTGTTAATAATTGTCAATGATGCACATGTGACACAAATAGAATGGTGTTGTTGCCAAAATTTAAAGGTAGTAACAAGAAATCTATTAGTTATCGCTTGTGATAAATGATATAATTTTTTTACAAATATGGTTTGATCGCCAAATGGTTCGATAAGTTATGATTTATGTGGTTTGAAAAAAAACATTGATACCCGCCTCATTGCCCTGGACAAAGTTAATGACAAAAATGGGAAGGATATCTCTGACCTTACTTCCAACATTGCTAGCATAAATTCCTGTCTACCCCCCTTACAAACACTTCCCACATCAATAACCAACTTGACTGCCATGTGTTAGCAATCCCAAGAAGCAATGGACAACTTTACCACATTGTTTACACAAGCCCAAGATCCTTTCTCTTTTTCCCCACCTTGTAACCCAGAAGGCATTGAATCCTCCCACTCCACGTCCCTTCATTCCAACCACTTTCCGTGGGACCTGTGTCTTCCTAGAGTGGAGGTGAAAAATTTGATGGCTCAGATACCACAGTCTGGGTCACTCAAATGGAACACTATTTCTCTTTGCATGGCATTACTGATGAGTTGGCCAAACTCCGTTATGGTGTTCTCTACCTAGATCCTGAAAGATGACAATGATGGCAATGGAGAAAAAATGCACGCCAAGGGTATGTGACTTGGAGACAATTTGTTGCATAGATTTATGAATGATTTGACATTGACACCCACCATTTAGTCTGTTTGACCAATTTGAAACAATCTGACATAGTGGAAGACTTTATAGCTACCTTTGAGCCCTTGGATTCTCGCATGGAGGGCATGCCATATGTTTTTCTTTTTCTTTTTTCAGGAATGCTTTATCAGTGGCCTAAAGGATGAAATTTGTTCCCATGTCCTAATGGATCGTCCCCAGACTTGGGTGGAAACTACTAAAAGAGGTAAGGAAACACAACATGTTGTCTCCTCCCAAACCAAAAAATCCCCCTTTATTCCTCTCCCTAAACCCTCCATTCCCTCCCCTCCGTCCACCCCATAGAAAATCCATAAATTGACCCTGGCATAAATGGTTGAATGCGAACTCAAGGGTCTTTGCTACAATTGTGATGAAAAATATTTTCCAGGGCACAAGTGTAAGGAACATAAACATTTTATGGCCATCTTTGGGGATGTTTCTAATGAAGAGGTAGAGGCTCCCCTCGTGCCAGAGCTACATGAGCCAATTGATCTTACTCCACCCTCTGATCCACCAACAATTGAACCGATCATTTCACTGAACTCCCTCACTAGCTTCTCTGCTCCCCAAACCCTTAAGCTAATTGACTACATTAAGAATTGGAAGGTCATCATCTTAATTGATAGTGGCACCACCCACAATTTTATTCATCCTTGCATTGCCCAAGAAACCAATTGCTATATCTGTTCATTCAACAATTTTCAAATCATGATTACCAATGGTGGTTCCATGAAATGTGGGGGGCATTGTGAAAACGTGTGTCTCCAAATTGGCCAGTACAACAAGAAGTAACATATGTTTGCTATCAACATGGGTGGTTGTGACATTGTGCTTGGTGCATAATGGTTATACACTCTTGGTCCCATCCTCATGGATTTTAAGGAATTAAACATGCAATTCCACTAGGAAGGACAACAATATAAGTTCTAAGGCATCACATCGGGCTCCCATAAGATCATCGGTTCCCATAGAAAGGAAAATATCCTAAAAAAAGGTCATCAGGCATTATATTCCAACTCCATTCCATTCAAGCAGTTCAAACAACATTTGTGCATCTTGACCTCCAATCTATCCTCTCCAAACACAAAGTTGTTTTTTCCACTCCCCATGGAGTTCCCCCTTCCCGTGGTGTTGATGATCATTCCATTCCTCTAGTCCCAGGAAATCTTCCTCCCAATGTTCACCCTTGTCGTCATCCCTTGCCCAAAAGAATCAAATTGAGCAAATTGTTCAAGAATGGCTCGACACAAGTGTTATTCGTCCTAGTACCAACCCCTATCCTTCTCCTATGGTCATGGTCCTCAAGAAATAAGGCTCTTGGCACATGTGTCCTGACTTTCACACCCTCATCAAACTCACCATCAAAGACAAATTTCCCATTCCTATCATTGATGATCTATTGGATGAATTAAGCAATGCTCAATACTTTACTAAACTTGGTCTTCGTTATGGCTACCACCAGATACGTATGAAAGAGGAAGAAATTCCAAAGACTGTATTTAGAACTCATGAGGGTCACTATGAGTTCTTGGTAATTCCATTTGGCTTGTGCAATGCTCCCTCCACTTTCCAAAGTCTCATGAATCATGTTTTTCGTCCTTTTCTCCGTCATTTTGTCTTAGTTTTCTTTTATGATACTCTCATATATAGTAAAACTTGGACATCCCATCTCGCCCATGTGGATCAAGTTCTCCATCTACTCTCTCAGCACCAACTTTTCCTCAAACAATCTAAATGTTCCTTTGGAGCCTAACAAATGGAGTACTTGGGTCATATTGTAGGAAAGGATGGTGTACGGGTGGATCCCAAGAAAATTCAAGCTATGCAAGATTGGCCTCGCCCTAAAAGTTTTAAGAGCTTGCGTGGTTTTCTAGGTTTAACGGACTATTATCGCAAGTTTGTTCAGAATTATGGAAAATTTGTAGCACCTCTCACTCCTCTCCTTAAAAAATACTTTCACTTGGAGTCAAGTTGTTGATCAATCCTTCCACGCCTTAAAAGAGGCTATGTGCACAACTCTAGTCTTGGCCCTTCCTGACTTCACAAAGGCTTTTGTCCTGGAATGTGATGCTTCAGGGAAAGGAATTGGGGTAGTCCTCATGCAAGATGGTAGGCCCATGGCATTCACCAACAAACAACTTTCAGAGCAACATTTGGGCCAATCAATCTATAAAAAGGAAATGTTGGATATTCTGCATGTCATGGAATTTTGGTTTCCTTATCTCTTGGGGAAACGCTTCCAAATTAAAACTGACCATCAGAGCCTGGAGTATTTTCTGGAACAATAAATTTCATCCCGAGAGCAACAAAAATGGGTGACCAAGCTATTTGGATATGATTATGAGATCATTTATAAGAAGAGAAAATAAAATGTGGTTGTTCATGCTCTTTCTAGGAAGTATGAAGAATAAGGGTCCCTCTTTTCCCTCTCCTTCATTGTACCAGATTGGCTCTAAGTTGTTTTCCAAGAATGGTTGCAAGACCCCAAACTTTATTGCTTGATCCAACAATTGCAACACCATTCTCTAGCTTTTCTAGGGTAATCTCGGCACAATGAAGAGCTCCGCTACAAAGGTTGTATGTATTTAACCAAACAATCACAACTTAATTGTGCAGTGCCTTCTAAGTTTCATGCTTCACCCACAATTGGGCATTTAGGGTTGACCAAAACCTATGAAAGGGTCAAACGTTCTTTTTTCTGGGATGGTATGAAACAAGACGTCCGCACCTTTGTGGTCGAATGCAATGTTTTTCAATGCAACAAGGGAGAGTCAGTCAAAGCGCTAGGCACACTTCAACCACTTCCGATTCCCCCTATTATTGGGATAGTTCTATGGATTTTAGTGTTAGCTTACCTAAATTGGGCAATAGGTCAGTCATCATGGTGGTAGTCAATCATCTTTCCAAATATGCTCATTTCTATATTCTTCAACACCCATTCACTCCATCCATCGTGGGTCAAATTTTCATGGATAATATCTTCAAACTTCATGGCATGCCTCATTATATTGTCTCTAATAAAGATCCATCTTTCACCATCAATTTTTGGCAATAATTGTGCAGGCTCCAGGTAACCCAATTGCATATCAGCACCACCTATAATCCCCAGAATGATGGTCAAACTGAAGTTGTCAACAAGTGTTTGGAAACATATTTGTGGTGTTTTGCATATGACATACAAAATCAATGGGTTCAATGGTTACCCCTAGTTGAATGGTAGTACAACACATCTTACTATACAACCACTCGCATGACTCCTTTTGAAGTAGTCTATAGATAAAATACACAATCGGTTCTCTCATACAGGCCAAGTGTATCGAAGGTTCAGCAGGTTGACAAAAATCTTATAGTCCAAGAGGCCATTCTCTGTACCCTCAAAGAAATTTGGTCAAATCACATGAAGCAACAAGCAAATAAAGGTCCTTCTGAATGCCAATTTGTTGAAGGGGATAAGGTGTTTCTTCATATACAATCTTATAAGAAGACTTCACTCAAAGCTAAACATTGTTAGAAACTTGCTACCAAATTTTACGATCCTTGTACCATTCTCAACTAAGTGGGGTCTGTGCCCTACTACTTAGCGCTGCCCAGTGATTCTAAGATCCATCCTGTTTTTCATGGCTTGTGCTTAAAGAAAGCGATTGGAACTAAGTGCCAAACTCGAACTAGTCTCCCTGAGTTGTATGAATAAGGTTAGGGACCTAACCTCTCTAACCCCTAATGTAGGTATAATAGTGTATTTTCCATGTAATAAAGGTTGAAATTAGTTAATAAGGCCTATTTAATAAATGTGAACAAGTCAATGTAAGACAACCTAATATAAGTTTTTGCTTCTAGAACAATCTTCCTCTAGAATGTTCTTTAGAAGATAGAATTAGTGAAGGATCATATCCTGACATTGAGAGAGGGGGGGGGGGGTGAATTAGTGACACAATAATTTGATCAATTTTTCCTTTTATTAATGCAATAATTTTTTTTAACACAAACACTTTTCTATTAACTGCAAAATTCCTTTTTACAAGTTACAATAGAAGGAAGATGTTCTTCCTCTTTAGATCATCACCCACTAATTAGGATGCACCCANATCAATTTTTCCTTTTATTAATGCAATAATTTTTTTTAACACAAACACTTTTCTATTAACTGCAAAATTCCTTTTTACAAGTTACAATAGAAGGAAGATGTTCTTCCTCTTTAGATCATCACCCACTAATTAGGATGCACCCACACCCTTGTTCACCATCTCTAACTAGTAGGAGGGTTTAGCCCCTTGTTTAGTCAACTACAACTAATAATGAAGCACCTACTCCCCTGCAGGCTCCAACCTACCCTAGCACCTCCCAACCACCCTTTGTTCAACAATCTGACAATGATATATGTAGTCCTCTGGTAATCTTCTCTGTCAAGCATTGGACTTCATCTGTTCTGCTCTATCTCTTTTTCATTTAATCTTCTATCTTTAACAAGAGACACCATCTAATGCTTCTGATCTTTAGCCATTATATAGGCTTGCCATCACACCTTTTCACCAAACAATATGTTTGTTCTATAGTTACATAACTTTTCATAACTATCACACCTCTTAATTTTCAGGCGAATAACCTTTGATTTTTAATAACACAGTTATTAATCCACTATGTCTTTGTTCTTTCCAGGCTGCAAGTTGATCATCCTTTTCACCATGCCCTTCATCAACATCAACATCAATGTCACTATTTTCTTCAACATCGGAATCCATTATGTTGGCCTCACCATCTTCATATTTATCTTCAGTTTCTGGATCTTCAAAAACTTCACAAACAAAGCCATCATCTTCTATGTGTGATCCACCTTTCCCATGATCCTTGACATTTTATATTTGTTTTTGTATTACAACTTCAGTTATTAGTCAATTAACATAACATTGTCATCATTCCTATTCGACTTTGTTTCATCTTTTTAATGTATGAATGATTAACCAAGAATCATTTAACTGTGTCTTTTAACAAGTCACTGTCTTTGCATTTTTGCAGGGTTTTATAAACTTTGGTGGACATTTGAAAATGGCAGCATGTGAACCTTTTGACAGTTGTGGTGGATATTCAATAGCCTTTGCAATTTCCTCATATGATCCACGTTCGCCATGCTCTTTATGATTTTACCAAAATCGTGACTATGGAATATGTGGTGTTTGTGAACGGTTTTAACTTGTTTTTGGCGAACCTCCACAATTGGCAACATGCCAAAAACTCCGACAGGAATAACGCTTTTTCAATATTCAAAGGTTCATTAACTTCCTTTGCAGTTAGTGGATCTTGTTTTGCATGTGCATGGTTTCACTAAACATGGTGATCCTCCAAACTTATTGTTCCGATAAATCTTCTAACGATTTGGCGATCCTCCAAACTTGGCTTCATGCCAAATTTATTCGACCAGTTTGGTGGTTTCATTGTTCGTTTCCACCCACCAAAACGACCCTTAATCCCATGGTCACCCATATGACCGGTGCGCCACACAATTATATAAAAAATATTTATTCAACGGTCTTAGTCGCTTTGACCAAAAGGTAGGGGGCCTAACAAGTCATCCCGGGCTCCAGGCTGGTGATCTTCGTGTGAAGTCCAAGCACCCAAAGCCCCCACCATACCCTTGCACTACACGTAGATATGATATGGAGAGAGCTATGGTTATAAACCACAAAAAAACTTTTCGCACTAAGCATGTGGGATAAATCCCAATGACTGGGTTAATCAACACCGTTGATCACATGATCAGACGATTGTTGAGTCTTCTTGTCTACATTTTTTAAACTCCCCTATCCTCTCTTCCATAACTGGTAGGACTCCTCATCATCTTTTCACTTCCATCATTGACGATCCCTCTCAAGTAATTCTTGTGAATTTTACTACGCAACAGAAACTCCCAGGCTGAGTTTGTCTTGACCTCCTCTTGTTTTAAATATGCAGAATTCACGTTTCTTATCCACCCTATTATCAGACTAGAAAAGGTCTCCCATTCAACATCAAATTTGAAGTCCAAGCTGGATAATGGTGTAGAACTCTCGTGACTCCAGAGTGATTTCCGAAAATGTTTAAACAACTGAGGGTTAAGTCCTTTTGCTAGAGCATTGATACAATCTTATGTAATCATGGAAATCAGAGCATCCCTAAAAGAAAATCTCAAGACCTGTCCAGAAGCAGTTATCAAGTTCAACCGACCTCGAATTGCATCAGAGAGTCCCACTATTTCCACTTTTTCCTCAAGCACCTCCACATTTATGGTCTTGTGCCTTTGATTAAGAGATGTATCTTGCATTGTTAGATCTTTAAGCACACCTAAGGGAAATATATAATGACAGAGAGAATGGAGCCCCACATATAAGGAAAGGTCACCATCTGGGGTTAAGATCAGCAGATCAAAGTGGTCGACCCCCCATCTCCTTTGTCTAGGCCGAGTTATTATAACTGGTGCTGCAACAACTGCAGAAATACTCCAACTTACATCATTTTTTTATGACAGGACATGTGGAAACCTTAGAGACATTAAACTCCTTTTCCCTTTAAGCATAAAGCAAATAAGTGGCACCCCATCATCATCTGTTGCCAAAAACACCTAATTAGCAATTGGTTGAACACATTTATCTTTCCAGATCCGATGTAACCTCAAAACATTGATTTGTTCCTCTGCATAAATTCATGTTCTTGTATGCCACATACATTCCTTGTATTTACAACAAATCTATCATCACAATCATCTACTCTGTCTTATTTCATGTTCTTGTATGCCACATACATCCCTTGTATTAACAACAACTCTGTCATCACAGTGATCTACTCTGTCTTATTTCTTGTTCAAGTCTATTGCTTGATTACACTCACACTCTTCTACACTGTAATCTTGTGGATGGTGTGATTTGATAGGTTCAACATCTTTTGCTTTGTTCATGAATACCATAAAAGTATCTCTTCCTGTTGACACTATTATTGATAGGGCTTGTTGCACTGTAGTAACAGAGTGCCTTAATGCACATTGTTATTTGTCAATGCCAACCAACATCAGTGTCTCTCATCTATTTGACATAAGTACCAATGTCATCAATGCCAACTTGTATTGTCATATTGCCAACAATCTCCCCCTTTGGCATTGATGGAAATACTGTCTTCATTTCCCCCCCTTTGACATCAAGGGCAAAGGGTTGAATGAATCCCCTTGACTTTGATCACTGTCTCCCCCTGAATTAATGCCAATAACTGCATTATTTTCTAGAGAGTTTAGATTGGAAGAGAGACTACTCCTAGTATTGTTCTGTTGGCATTTTTCTGTTGGCATTTTTCTGCAGTATTTCCGTTGTTTGCTTAACATAATAAATTTGGTACCTAACAATACTACTCTAGCAATTTTGTCTCCACTCCTAATTTTATCTTGTTGAAAAGGGATACTAAGGTATTTTGTATTTATCACTTTCCATGTTGTTTGATGTTACTCCTGTTTTTAATTGTGTGCATCCCTTGATCCAGAATCGGATCCAGGAGCTTGGCAGGGCTAAAAAAGGCTCAAAAATGGAAGTTCTCAACATTGGACAAAACCAATTCCATTGCGACCGGCTCATCGCGCTGATTTCGGCCATATATTCACTTTCTCAAACGGGCGCCATATGCAAGAGTTATCACACTCTGACCATTTTCCCAAACAACTAAAAAGTCAAAAAAAAAGTCAACAGTCAAAAGGTGACGTGGAACTCTCTGGAGGTGACACGTGGCAGTGGAATAAGTGACATGTGGCAGCACAAGCGACAGGTGACTGGGTAGATGATGCACACTTGGACCAATGGCATAGTGACACTTGTCAATTTTCGAGCAAATGTGGTGGTGCCACGTGGCCCAGGCATGGGCAACCTCATGGCACCCAATCATCAGTGGAAGTGGCATGTTTCAAAAGTTTTGGAGCCCATGGGATTCAAACCCATAACCTCTTGGTAAGCACCAAGCTTTGGGAAATGTCCAACAACCAACGCGCCATGTTATTGCTTGTGTAAACAAACAAACATTGAAATATATATGTTTTATTGTATGTATAGGTTTGACGCGGAGGGGGCTGGAGATAAGCCCCAGCCTATGGTTCTATCATGTAAAGTGACCACCAAAAGGGCGCGGGTGCATAACTAAACCACCAGCGCGTGTTTTATGACACCTTCCTCCATGTAACCCGGAGCCATAACCACGAGCTCGGCGCATGGGAAGGGACACGGTTCTATAAACAAGCAGCATATGACCATAATAAGGGGGCGCACGCTAGTCAAGGGGGATAAAGCCTAAATTTAAACTTAAAGTGGGTTTTTATCCAATGTTTAGTGGATTTTATTGATTTTCAGGCCTGTTAATGGAGGATTTGGCCCATTTTGGGGGATATTAGATTCTTTTTGAGCCCAGATTTTGGGAGGAAGTTGGGGAATGATAACCAACTTCAGATATATATAAAATAGGCCTATTTGAGGCCATTAGGGACAGTCATATCAGATTTATGCTGAAGCAAAGCCAAGCCAAAGCCATTTTTATGCAGGGAAGCTGTTGAGGAGCAGACGCTTGCAAGCCATTTCTGGGAGCTACACTCAGTCTTTTTCAGTGTCGTTAGTTGTGTTGGATTTCTGAGGTCGAGAAGATCATAGTGAGACCAGTATGAGATCCATTTGATGTACTTTTTCTATACTTTGAAAGCATTGAAGAATTAATAAAGAAGCTTCCCCCACTGAGACAAAGGCCCGAAGACGTAGGCAATTTTGTGCCGAACTCCATTATCACTTCTCTTGTTATGGTTTGTTGTTCTTATTGCTTCAGTTCAGATCTGTATTTTGTATTATGGCTGTGATATATTCTCTCATCTTCATCCTCTTTCATTAGCTTCTTAAATGGTTAATAATCACATGCAATTAAAAACTCAACCACAGTCATTAAAAGATATTTTCGGATCAAGTGGTATCAGAGCTAGTTGACGTTTAGATTTGAGTTTTGCATGTTAACCAAGGAAAATATACATCGTGGTGAAGACGAGCTTGTTGTAGAGAATCCATTAATTGGACTGAGAAAGAGAGCTTATCACAGTGAGAAGATGGCATCAGAAGAAGAGCTTTCTCAAGATGAGAAAGAGTTTCAGAAAACTTTCCTTGCTATGTCGGAGATGGTGAAAGTTTTGTATGAGGATTACTTGGAACGGAAAAGACCAAATCTAGGTGAATCTTCAAAGGGAAAAAGTGAAGAGGAAGATGATCCTCCTTCACCTCCATCATCACCTCCTTCTTATCCTTCTTCTTCAAGTTCAAGTTCTAAATCTAATGCAAAGAAACATGTTCATAAGCATAAGAATGAAATGCCATTGTTAAAACTTGATGTTAAATTTGAGTTACCCATAT
>ML884108.1:0-14640 GCA_009831015.1 Picea engelmannii | reverse complement strand
TTGAGTTACCCATATATGATGGTGAAGTTAATGCAGAGAGACTTGACAATTGGGTCAGGCAGATGGAGGTTTACTGCAGTGTGCAACAGATCAAGGATGAGGCCACACAAATCAAGTTGGCATCTTTGAGACTTGCAGGCACAACTCTCATCTGGTGGCAAAGCAAGTTGCAAAACGGAACACAACAAGTGGGTAATGTATTTCCATCATGGCAAAGCTTCATTTCTGCACTTAGGAAACAATTCTATCATTTGGGTTATAAAGAAAAAACATTAATTGAATGACAATATTTAAAACTAAGAAAAGGACAAACAGTGCAAGAGTATACATATAGGTTTCATAAAATGGCATTGATGTTAGATATCCCTTTACATACACAGGAAACCCTTATGAAGTATATATGAGGTTTACCTGCGCATATTAGAAACACTGTATTCATGTTTGGACCCACTAACCTTGATGAGGTTTCTGTTCAAGCGACATACATTGAAGCAGGAAAAGAAGGTGTATCAGGGGAATCATCGTCTTCAAGGAAAGAGGATAAGAGGAAATGGCATGGCAAGAATTCAAATGCAGCGGCAAGAAAGGATGAGAAGCCCTCTTGCAAGCATTGCAAGAAAGAGGGACATGATGAGGACAGATGTTGGCAGTTGCATCCCGAGAAGAGGCCAAAGTGGTTCACGGAAAAGAAGGGAATGCAAACAGTGGTAGCGACAACAAGACCCACAGACTTGGGATCAGATTCAGGTGATGAATCAAAGATCTCATTGATTGGTATGACAGGTAAAATTGGTGAAGGCATTGATTATAGAAGTAACTTGTTTCATATAAGGACCATCATGCGACACACTAAGATAGACACATTAATCGACAATGGATCTCAAGCTAATCTAATCTCAGAACAATTGGTTAAGCAATTGGGGTTAAAAACACAAACTCATCATAATCCTTACACACTTAAATGGATAAGCAATCATCATCAAATGCACATAACAAAGCAGTGCACAATCAAATTTGTAATTTCATCTAAGTATGTGGACGAGGTAACATGTGATGTAGTGTCGTTAAGTGAATGTGGAATGGTCTTAGGTAGTCCATACTTATATGATTGTAAGACAATCTTCTACAGGACAAAGAATCAATATCAATTAACCAAAGCAGGTCAAGATTATGTGGTTCATGCTCATCATGTAAAGGAAAATAAAACACTTCAAACAATGGAACAATTAAAGAAGGCAGTGCAAGCAAGCAACAAACCAATAATTGTTTCAAATGAAGTAATCAATCTTAAGGAAGAACAAGAAATGATTGTTGAATGGAAAATCAATCATAAGTTGCTTCAAGATAAGCTCATGTCGTGCAAATATTACAAGTATATCAACTCATTTGTAGTCATCTTTTTGATGCTATCATTAGTAATGTTGTCTACATGGATGATAGTGGCTTCAATAAGATGTAACAGGGTTCAAATGGCTAACAATATGATGTCAATAGTCATGATTGTGTTACAGTTGATCTTGATGAGACAGGTGCAGAGGACAGAGTTCAGAGACAGAGGACAAGCTGGGTGGCCTATCCTGAGCTTGTTTACTGTTCAATAACCTTTTTGGGACCAAAAGGTCCTTTAGTGGGGAGGTGTGATCCAGAATTGGATCTAGGAGCCTGACAGGGCTAAAAAAGGCTAAAAAATGAAAGTTCTCAGAATCAGACAAAACCAATTCCATTGTGACCGGCTCGTCGCGTTGATTCCGACCATATATTCACTTTCTCAAACAGGCGTCGTATGCAAGAGTTATCACACTCTGACCGTTTTCCCAAACAGCTAAAAAGTAAAAAAAAAAAATCAATAGTCAAAAGGTGACGTGGCACTCTCTGGAGGTGACACGTGGTAGTGGAAGAAGTGACATGTGGTAGCACAGGCGATAGGTGACTGGGCAGATGATGCACAATTGGACCAATGGCAGAGTGACACTTGTCAATTTTTGGGCAAATGTGGTGGTGCCACGTGGCCCAGGCATGGGCAGCCACGTGGCACCCAGTCATCAGTGGAAGTGGCAGGTTTCAAAATTTTTGGAGCCCATGGGATTCAAACCCATAACCTCTTGGTAGGCACCAAGCTTTGAGAAATGTCCAACAACCAATGCGCCATGTTATTGCTTGTGTAAACAAACAAACATTATAATATATATGTTTTATTGTATGTATAGGTTTGGCGTGGAGGGGGCTGGAGATAAGCCCCAACCTATGGTTCTATCATGTAAAGTGACCACCAAAAGGGCGCAGGCACATAACTAAACCACCAGCGCGCGTTTTATGGCACCTTCCTCCATGTAACCTTGAGCCATAACCACGGGCTCAGTGCATGGGAAGGGACACGATTCTATAAACAAGCAGTATATGACCATAATAAGGGGGCGCGCGCTAGTCAAGGGGGATAAAGCCTAAATTTAAACATAAAGTGGGTTTTTATCCAATGTTTAGTGGATTTTATTGATTTTCAGGCCTGTTAATGGAGGATTTGGCCCATTTTGGGGGATATTGGATTCTTTTTGAGCCCAGATTTTGGGAGGAAGTTGGGGAATGATAACCAACTTCAGATCTATATAAGCCAAGCCTGTTTGAGGCCATGAGGGACAGTAAGATCAGAGTTATGCTGAAGCAAAGCCAAGCCAAATCCATTTTTATGCAGGGAAGCTGTTGAGGAGCAGATGCTTGCGGGCCATTTCTGGGAGCTACACTCAGTCTTTTTCAGTGTCGTCAGTTGTGTTGGATTTCGGAGGTCGACAAGATCACAGTGAGACCAGTATGAGATCCATTTGATGTACTTTTTCTGTACTTTGAAAGCATTGAAGAATTAATAAAGAAACCTCCCCCACTGAGACAAAGGCCCAGAGACGTAGACAATTTTGTGTCGAACTCTGTTATCACTTCTCTTATTATGGTTTGTTGTTCTTATCACTTCAGTTCAAATCTATATTTTGTATTATGGCTTTGATATATTCTCTCATCTTCATCCTCTTTCATTAGCTTCTTAAATGGTTAATAATCACATGCAATTAAAAACTCAACCACAGTCATTAAAAGATCTTTTCAGATCATCCCTACCCCCTACTTACCTTCAACATGAACTTTAGATCCTCTTGTGTGTCCTTCTAGGAAGGACTTTGCCAATGGATGATAGGGGCAAGAATACAATTTAATTTGAGGATCTCTCGGTTGCAGTTGAACAACCCATCGACTCTCCTAAATTGAAGGTAAATACTTCAACAACAAGGGAAAAGGGGGATCCATTAATGTAGTACATACCTCTAACTCTTACATAATAGCATCTTGTGACCCACATCTAACGCATTCAACTCCAACCCCTAGTCCCCATACCCATGCACACCAAACCAAAAAAATGGACTACTTATAAGAACTTGTCAAACACAATATTAAGAAACACCATGAGGATATTAGAGACTTAGTATATCAAATTGAACATTAAGGTTGAGAGGAACCATAATTGAATGTTGATTTGGAATAGGGGAATCCATTTTTATTTACTTCCTCAAATCTTAAATCATCTTAGGGTCACACAATTCTTTTCCGAGCAACGATTGTAGTAGAATAAGATCCTAGAGATAATTTTACATGTGTAGTTAAAATATTAGAAATAGTCCTCAAAATTCATGGAGATAAAGTCGATACTTTACTACATTAGATTAAGGGATTTATCCACTCATAGATACACCCACCCCCACTAGGAAACCTTATGATATTCTTCACCTCCAACCCCTCCTAGAAGGTCTACTCTAGCCAATTCATCATCAATCGCTTAATCTCCAATCTAAAGTAATAAATGAATTCTATAGGCAACATTAAGGCTTGTAACCTTTTCATTTTTAAAATCCTCAAACACTAAGAACTGCCATTCCAAATGCATCTCCATTCACTCCAAAGTTAACCATGGGAAACTCGACATATTTCTCATGCTCAAGGCAATCTCAACCATGATTACATTTTCCCTATAATACTTGAATAATAATGAATAATGAAATCTAATATTGAGGATTTGAATTAGATGTCCTCCTTTGTTTATGAAAAAAAACCAATGTTTAAACTCTCAAATGGCAACAAACAACCTTTTACCACAATAGACAAATAATTTAGAAAGTCCTCTAGATTTTCAAGTGCCCAAGTAGCCTAAGTTGAATTCTCAAATTCACTCTCTTGTTAATGAATGCCACCAACGATCAAGTAATAAACCTTTTCCCCATCAACTTTTAGTAGCAAAAACATTATAGTACATTGAAATGATATGCAAAAAAATGCTATTTGACTTGCCTCTCTTTCTTAGTAATCCTTTTGATGTATTTTATAATTAGTAAGAGTAATCATTATGACTCTTTTTTAAGTATCGATATGTCTTAAGGATTTCCCATAATAATACAATATTTTTTCATGAATAACTAATAACATTCAATGGTATAAACTAATAACGTCATATTATACCCAACATATTTAAGTGTTTCACCGTATTTTAATATTGCTTAACCGTAAAAATAATTTGTACGTAGGAATGTAGTAGAATTGGTGTTGACGCTTCAATCATTTTTCAACACGTAGACATAAAACTTTGTATATCTCAATCATACTTTTAAATTAATTTTGGGTACGGAGTCTTTCAACGGCCAAAAATAAATCTTTGAAATTTGTTAACCCTTCGAGCATTCTAAATCTATCAATGACGTGAAACTTATACGCTGCTATATACGCTGAATCCATGTGGGATATCTTATATCATAATTGACAATAAATTTATATTTGCGAAAATTTGATAGGATGAAAAGGAAATTTGTAAGCTTCAAGTTAAACATAACAATAGAAAGACGTTCGGCAAATAGAGTCCATGACATAACACAAACATGAAGGTAACCGAGGTCATGGAAGATACATGTGACTTGAAGCATTAGGGAGCACTGCACTCGTCCATAGTTCGCATTGAAGTTTATTTAAATGTCAGATTTGTATGAAAATAAATGTTTGTACGCACCCTATATCGTAGATTATTTATCAATTTTTTTATTCGATGTTGGATTATTTATCAATTTTTTTATTCGATGTTGGTTGTTGACATCCTCCTTGAACTTTTGAAGGAGGTTGCTCCCGGTGCTCAAAGTTGAAAGGTTAATCTTAATTTCAATTAGAAGGGTATATACTCATGCAACTCTTTCATGATGAAAAGTTTCCAAAAAAATACATTTCAATTGAGAATAATAAATTAAGTACATAATTCATGAAAAAATGTGTTAAATAAAATATTACATTTCCAATCAAATTTATCTCTAGTATTGAAATCAGAAAATCCAAAATTATCAGTCTTAAAGATTTGATGGTTGCGTGGAAAATATCACATTATAACAACATCAAATATATATTTAGTCAAATTTGAAAATGTAGATTCATAAAACAACAAACTTTGTAAATTGTATTAATTCTTTTCAAAATGAAATAGTACATTATGTCCCCAAAACAATTGTATACTTGAGTGTTTTTACCCATCATATTCCATCTATCCCTAATTCTTGTCCTTAAACCAACGTAACCCCAAAAAGACTATTATGTAATACATATGTCCTAAAATCTTTTGGAAATTAACTACCACCTCTAGCTTAGCATATCTTGCATGGTATTATGCAATGATTAAATGCAATATGTTTGATAAAAGCTCCACATACAAGCTTAAAAAATATTGTTACTTATGTCGTCATATACAATCTTGACAATTGTAGATGACTACTCAACATATGATATCATCTTGAAAAAAATAATGACAAGCAAAATAACTACTAATCCTTGAGCAACAAATATGAAATCATCATAAATGCACAAGCTTAATCTCATCATATGCATTTCAGATTCCAGGAGATAACATGAATCATGATTTGGGATTTTACATTGGTATGTAGTGGACCATATATACAATCACAACAAAGATATTACCTTTCACTTTATGCTTGTAGACCTTCTTATCACACATTATTAAAGTTGCAGCCTCTCCATTTAAATGATCGGTTGGATTTGGATACAACAAAAGTTGAGGAAAAAATGCTTTAAATACATTTACGAGATATGAAATGAAAATAGCCAAAAGGTAAGTATATTGACATATTAGAAATTCATAAAATTTTGCAAAATAAGTTGTTGGCGGAACACAATAAAACTTGAGAGATATTGTAGAACAAACAAGTAAAAGTCAGATGGTCAAAAATTGAAAATTCACTTACCAAACATGGGACTCCAAGTTTGATTAATCACATCCAAGCAAATTGAACCAAACATGAATGACAAATTTATAAACGATATCAATATTTCTTAAACACATATAGATTTTGAGAAGCCCACTAATATAGTTTATTTGACCAATTACCACACAATAATATAGTAAACACTAGTGTCACTTGATTACAACTTGCCATCCATTTGGAAAGATATCATACTTACATCTCATGAACATTAGGATGAAGGATCTTATTGATTAAATATATAGTTGGAGATTTGTATGGATAGACATTAGGTAACTCCACACAAATCTTCCAAACTCCTTCGTGATAAAGGCCTACAAACAATGGATCAAGTAGACATTATTGCAGATTATTAGTGTAGCAACTAATAGATTTTACAAGTACATAAGAAAATATTTACAACCAAACTTCGAAATGCCTATGTCAATCATCAAATACTAATATTACAAGCAAAAAATAATATATCTTTGCTTCTAGATTACCCAAAGACAAAATTGAACAATTAGTAGATTATTGTACTTCACCAACTATATTTTTCGTAACAAAAAATTCAAATAAATGAGGAAAGGTTATGCCAAGTGTTTTGTAGGGTAAGCAATGATAATAATAAAGATTAAAACTTACATTCACGTTCTTCAAAATTACCAGATCTTAGATCATAACAGATATTAATCTATTTTCCTAGTGGAAGCGTGTTGGAGATATTACACACTCACATATTAATTATTTTTCCTAAGTTTGCTAGTCTCTGTGAGGGTCTCCTATTTTTTAGGGTTTTCCTAAAAAGTAGGGTGTTTCCTAAAAAATAGGGTCACTTTTCCCTCTTCAGTTTTGACTCAGTTAGGCTTCAATTAGACTAGTGGAGGCAACTCATGCATGCATTTCACCTCGGTTTTTTCACCAAGAGGGCACATATCACATGCATGAGGCCAGGAGGGCGCATATCTCATGCATGCATGCTTTTCTCTCACCTCCACACATGTGAATTAGTTAATTGATGATTGCATTGATAATTGAATTAGACTAGGTGGCAGATAACTTTGGTTTCTGCTAGTGAGTGTTCATATCACTCTTGATCACTACTATGGCACTTCAAATCACTCTAGATCCTATTTATAGCACATTCACTGAGCCATGAAGCTATCTACGACACATTCGCTTAGCCATTGGGTTATATATTGGGAGTATTATTCATCCTACTATTCATTTAGTGTTAATACAATTCTATTATTTCTCTCATTCTTGCTTCTCTCTCTCTCTAGTTGTTTTTGCAAGCTTTGTGTGAATTTTCTCTAACTAAGTTCTCTGTGAAAGGTTTCAGGGTTTCACCCAAACTTCTCATGGTATCAGAGCTTGTGAGAAGAAAAAATGATTTTCTTCACATGGTATGAGGGCTTGTGAAGAGAAACATCGATTTCCTTCACATGGTATCAGATGTAATAACCCTAATTATTAATTAATTATCATGATTAAATATTTGTTTAATGAATATTAGTTTAATAAATTATTAAATTTTATTTTGGAGATATTAATAAAATTTTAATCATTATATTGTATCGGTAGATGTACCCATTTATGAAAGGGGGGATAAGGTAGTTGAGATTTAATGGGGGGATAAGGTGGGTGAGGTTTAATGGAGGGAGAAGGCGGTGAATAAGGAAGGGGGAAAGGAGGATAAGAGGGGGGGAAACACTGGGGAAGAGGACTACTTTTGTTTTGGAGCATTATTTTCATATTGGAGGACTGTATTACTGGTTTTGCTTGAGGAGCTTGCTGGAGGATTGTATTACTGGTTTTGCTTGAGGAGCTTGTTGGAGGACTGTCACAGGGGGCACCTATTGCTGGGAATTTTGGGCTCGGGGGGTGGGGTAGGAAACCGCAAGGATTCCTAGAGCTAGGGAGCTAGAGAGGCTCTGTTCCTAGCTGGCTCAGAGAAAAAGATTCTGTTTTTAGGCAGTTTCAAGCAGTTTTCAGGCAGTTCAAGTAGTTAGCAACAACAGGAAAGAAAGGGACAATTTTTTTCTTCAAGAGGTATTTTACCAGTATAAATTTTGTTCTGAATGAAAGTTATGATATGTATCTATGTATTGAAAATGTGTAATATGTTGTGTAATCTATTTTGTGACTATTTTGGACTGTGTAATTTGAGAATTTGATTTTTATCTGATTAATTTGCTAGAACTTCAACATAAATTAGATAGATTTGTTGTAATGCAAACATAAATAAAAATTAGATGTCATGCGAACAAAAATATGACATAAACTTGTTCATAGTCTTTCAAGAAAAGAAAAGTAATTTAGATTATAAATTTACCATTTAACTTTGAAGCCCTAATAAAGGGCTTTACACATGGTATCAGAGCACTAGTTTAAAATCTGGAGCCAAGGGCCTACCCACCTACTCGCATGTAAGAAGGAAAGTTCAGGAATGGAACTATTCCAACCCAAAAATTTAAACAACCCCTAAAAATAGTTATATTGAAACCCAAAATAAACTGTATAGGGTAAATATATATTGAAAGCAGTCTTGAAAACCTGCAACCTGAAAACCCTAGGAAAAGGGGCCCTGAAACCCTTTAATTAGATATAAATCCGAGCTCAAGCTCCAAGCTCTAGCTCCAGCTCCACCTAACCTGCAATCCAAGCACACACACACACACATATATATATACAAACAATATGCACATTGAAAAAAATAAAAATGATATAATATTATACATATTGAAAGTGTTAAATGAATTTTAACACTTGTTTCAAATAAAAAAAATAAAAATTTCTAAACCCGAGGCCCAATCTCCAAGTTCAAAGCCAAGCGCCCAAGACCGAGCAGTCACAATGGAGAACCCACAAGGGGATTTTTATTTGCACTACGCGTCAGAAAAAAAAGAAAAAATAAAAATAAAAAAAATTGCGCCCACAGGCCCAATCTCTCATTTTTCAAGCGTCTAGCCCAATTCCAAAGGTTGTCCAACCTATTGCATACCAAGTCCGCAAACAACACAAACTCTAATTTCACATGTCAAGTGCAGTCAACACATAAACCAACATAAGCCAAGCACAAGCGCCCAAAGCTCGACTCAAGCATTTATCACATGCCATATCTAACATAAATCTCGCGCCAAGCCAACGAGGAGGAGGGGAACAAGTCTTGTGCACTACACGTCCAAGTCCAAAGGCTATGGACTCAAGCATTTATCACATGCCATACCTACCACAAATCCACACATCATACAAGCCAAGGGAGGAGCCCACAAGAGGCGTTGCACTACAATACAATACCAAGCCAAAACATTGAACAAGCAGGAACACAAATCTCAGTGAATCTGTTTTCAAACGTAGGAAAGCAAGCACAATACCTATAAACAACCACTTCACAAATCATGCAGTGCGCATCGATGTTGGCAGAGCGACGTAAAACTGGCTGGAAAGCGAAATGGTAGTTGCTTAAAACATACAACACACGCCCGATGACCAATCGCCAAGCCACGAAGGAGAAGCTCGTAAGGGGCATTATTTTCTCAATACAAATCCTAGCGCAAAAAAAAAAAGGCTCATGGGACTCGAGCTCACGACCTGTTGGTCTAGAGCATAAAGGGAGGAGTCGCAAGCCATTACCATAACCCCGTCGCAGCTACAGAGTGAGAGAGGCACGACCACATTGCATAGTGGAAGGATGCATGTAGGGTTGGGGGTTTTAGGGGATGAGAACGGGGGAGAAGGGCACGTGGGCCTCATGCGTGGACGCACTGCCCCACGTTAAATTTTAATAGTTTATGTTTTAATTAATATTTAAATTTATGTTTTAAATTTCTTTATATTTAAATTTATGTTTAAATTATATCTAAATTATGTTTTAAATCTATGTTTTAATTAATAGTTTAAATTTTAAAATGTTTTAGATTTATTTATATTCAAAATTATGTTTAAATTATATTTAAATTTATGTTTTAAATTCATGTTTAAATTTAAAACTAATTAAAGTGACTAATTAATTAGGGACTAATAAATTAAAATGATTAATTAATTAAGTGAGTAATTAATGCTAATGATATATTAGGTTAAAAATCACATTAATTAGTTTTAAACAAAAAGTTTAAGGACTTAGACCAGGATAAGCGAGAGGGGGCTTCATGCGCACTGGGAAGGTAAGTTAGAGGAATTGGCGAGTGTGGTACAGTGCTAGCGTAGTTACCGGGCGAGGGAGTCAGTAGTTTTCTTAGGCAAAGACATTGAGCTTAGATGCTTTAACCCTGACCTAGCCACTTACCCTAAAGAGAGTAACCTCTGTTTAGAGACAAGTAAATTTGTTTTTACGCCTGACCCTATGTTTTCAAGAATAAGTTGTGCAAATGTGAATTGCCTTAGACTCTCCCTGACAAACTTTTGGTTGATGCAGATTCAATTATATAAGATGGTTAGGACTCGAGGAAATCGAGGTAGAGGGGCATCGTCGCAAGGACCGCCAATGCCGCCACCACCATCGCTTGAATTAGCTCTCATTCTGCGCTCTTTGGAGGCCATAAATGAGACATTAAAGGGGTGTTAGCCAGCAGGGATCGAAGTGGAGCCCCCACCATCTGGAATGGGTAATCCACAAGTGTCGAGGGATTTCGGGGGAGGGCCTCCACCTGAGGACATCACTAGAGAACTGTAGAAGATCAAACTTCCAGAGTTCGTCGGGGGTTGTGCCAGTGAACGTGCAGAGGCATGGTTGGAAGGAATGACAAGATGTTTCTCCGCATGCTTCTTCTACGGATCCCTTCCACTCAATCCTATGCAATTCTAGTCGGCAACGAAACCACTTGTTGGTTTACTTCTCTCTCTTCTACTCTTGGTCTGACCCAGGTTCAACTCTGAACAAGTTTCCAATAAAACCCTCTAAAACTATCGACCCTCCTGGTAAACCAAAAGGCAACACATCAAACAGAATGCACTACACAGTCTCATCCGAGATAGATTTATGGGTGAATGCAATTCTCAAGTGCTTGCAGTCTAGGAATGAGTGGGGATCTGGGATTGTATTTGATCTTCCTCATGTACCACTATGATTATTCATTCTATTATTCCTAGGATTCATTCATCTTTTAAGCTCATGCATGCATTCTAATATATCTAACTTAACCATTCATTCATCAAATAACCATTAACAGAAAGTAAACATGCAAGAAACATTACAGATAACACATGGTTTACTGTAGTTCACCCCTCCTTTGCTACTTCCACAAAGATTTGGCTTCTCTGCTTTTTTATTTAGTTTTCTGCAAAATATGGCGTTGCGGGCACTACATATCCCATCATACAATCACGAAAAGGTTCAATAACCTCTATGAGGCGGACTAGATCACACCAGGCTCCTCAGCATGTGATCTAACCCTAAAAAACTGGCCTACTTGACTCTTCTACAACTCGACAACTTTTATAACAATAGCTTAACTACAATCAAGTGAACCACCAAAAACTAGCACAATGACCGAACTCTTCAACAACAATAACCTAGACCTCCTAGGTTCTTATTTATATTATTTTATAGGCTTATAGCTGTTACAGTATTTACCAAAACCCTAAACCTATCATGGTTAGGTTTTCCTGCCTTCTCGCCTTGCATGCTGCTCCTCTTACATGCTGCATTTCCTACGAGTTGTTCTTCTCCAAAATTAGGTCTTTCCTCAAAATAGGCCTGCGCCCAACAATCATTTACCTCTCCAAGACTTGGAATAGAAGGTGTTGTAGTGGCTGTAGGAGAATACTATTATGTTATGAACACAAATATATGTATAAATAGATAAATGATTAAATAATAATAATTAATACTCAATTAACTAAATATGTTATAAAGAGATACCTTCTTGATGAAAGGTCATGTCTCTTATGAAAGGGCACCCTTGCATGGGTATATATACAACCCTCATATCTCATATTATCTCATTCATTCTTATACATTTTATTATTTGATATAAAATTTATTATCCTATATCGATTTCTACATTGTGTTTCAAATATTTTGGATATTTACATAGTGAACCGGGTTGGTTCACCATAGTGCTACCAGAGCATCGTTTCTGATGTTGGCCTTTGGCCACTAGACCTTTGGTCAATATTTTTTGTGCTTGGCAACATCTCTGCAGGCCTTTGGCCACTCAAATTTTCAATTTCTTAGAATTTTGGTCCTTGACCAAAACCTGGCCTTTGGCCATTTGAAGTGAAGAATAAATCAACTGCCATAAAATTGGAAGAAATCCCAGAGTCATTAAAAAACAACAACAACAACAACAACAACAACAACACTGTGGTGCAAAAGAAATTAAGGAAAAATATCCCACAAAAATTTGAAGATTTTTTTTTTTTTACAACTTGTGGACATCAGAACACCAGCCGTCCCATACAAAACAAAAAAATTGCTTCCGTATAATCTGCATTCAATACCCGTCTAATCCGTATGATCTTCAAAGTAATTATTTTGACAATACAACTATAACAAAAATGTTGTCCATCTGTACTATCCGAACTGTCCTAGTGGCACATTAATTGCAGAAAAAAAATCACAATAGTCGTACAAATAAGTAAATTAATTGAAGGTTGTACGATATCTATGCCACATCTGTTGTACAACCAGTTCCGTCGTGCAATTCTAGGTCAATCCGTACATTCATGGGTAAATAGCATCAAAGCGATTTGCGATCTGTACAATTCGAAATTGAATACAATAATTACTATCAATCCATACCCGTCTGTACAATCATCTCCATATTGCTACGTCTATATAGTCGTGACCTTCAATAAAGTTAACAAAATTAACCGTATGTTTTGTTTAACCTTCGGTCAAAACATTCACAACCTTTCATAATTCGATAAGGCAAAGATAACTTGCCATAAATTGTATCAAGGAAATATAATAAAAGGAGGTGGGCGCATATTATATGAGTGAATTAAAACTTAGACTAGCATACCCCTGAAGCAGGGGAAGGGAACACCGAACTAATTGGGGTGGTTATGACCAAGATTGAGGTGGTTATGTTGCTCAAAGATAATTGCGTTTTTTTTAATGGTCCATGAATAATTAATAGAGGATGCGTTGAATAAGATCCATGAATAATTAATTAAGATGAGCCTTTAAAGGGATAAGTATCAATGGACAAATAGTGGGAGGATTTCATGGACGAGGTTGTGAGATACCTCGTCAAATCAATTCAACATCAACAAAAATCAGGGTAGATACCAAATAATGATCAACTCAGTTCGAGGTTAACAACAATAGGGGTTGCTCAAGGTAGATTCTTCGAAAGTAAAGTCCTCGTTGTCTTTAATAGGATGGTCTTGAAGCAATTGAGCAAGGTCCTGTGCCAACAATATGAGGTTTAAACTATACTGATTATTTAAGTGTCCATGAGTATTCCATTCTTGTGTGGTCTTCCCTAGCCATATCACATGAGTTTCAAAGGGATAAGGTTCGGCACAAATCCATGATGGTTATAATGGAACAATGATTTCTCAAACCTGGCACCTAAGCCCAACGAAGTCCATAATTGCAGTGTAACCCCTCGAGGTATGCTTCTGAAAGGACTTGGGGGATACTGGTAATTTTGCTTCCAGAGATCGACTTGCACAACGACGTAGCTTCCTCCTTCCTACTCCTACTCAGATCTGGACACAACGTGTCGCACATTTGATGCCTAATCTAAATAAGACATGTGGCAAGAATAGTGTAGTGGTAATATACAAAGATAACTCCCAGAGATTGTTGGAAAATGAGGGAATAAAGGGTCATTTTTATGATGTGGGACAATTTTGTGGGTTTTTAGTACAACGAAATTAAAAGCTAGAAACCAACAACAGTCCATTTCCCACGAAAGGATCATCATGCCAATAATTTCCCATCATTGGTAACACATTAGCTTTGATGACTATCCTTCCTAAGGTATATATGTTCCGTGACCTAGGCATAAATACCATTTCAAACAAGTCGCGCATGGCCTAGATTACATTATTTAAATTTTTTGTTTACCTCGACACATTAAGAGATGAGCACGAAACACATACATGTTTGAATGTGGATCTTCATTCACGTACATTGTTTATGAAACAATAATTTAATTTATCGACATTAGAGATATGCTTGAATGCAAACCTTCATTTATGTACATTTTTTTTCAAACAATAATTTAATTTATCAAGGCTAGAGGCAAAATCGTTGATTATGTTCTTGCCTATGTTTATTATGTATAAATTTTACAATTGAAGAGAAGTACATATGGCATGCATGGATACTACCCCACCAACTTATCTTTTATTGCTTTTGGAAACATGAGATTGCCTCATAGATTGATTCATTGCAAGCTTGTTGAACTTGAATATA
>ML884107.1:4252-14640 GCA_009831015.1 Picea engelmannii | reverse complement strand
AAATCAACAGGGGCAAGGTAGATTATCACAGTGATATAATACCTAACAAAATGGGCGGAAACCACAACAGTAAAAGATTGCAGCACATAGACAACAACATACTTTTTGTTCGAACCTGTAATCACTAGATTTGGGTGCCTAAGAGTTTTGATGAGCGATCAAGGAACACACTTCATAAACAACACCATCCGCGCAATGACTTAAGAGTTTGAAGTTCATCATCAGAAGAGCACACCGTATCATCCACAGGCAAATGACACAGTGGAAACCTTCAAGAAGATCCTGGAGAACACACTGACAAAGATTTGTAACGTCAATAGAGACGACTGGGAACTCAAAGTACCAGCAATATTATGGGCATACAAGACTGCATGAAAAAATTTGATAGCACACACACCATTCAAACTAGTTTATGGCCAAGAAGCAGTAATGCCATTAAAATTTTTGGTACCCGACTTGTGCGTAGAAGCTATCACACAAATGACAGAACGAGGCATAGTACATGAAATATTGAATCAACTACTGACCATGGAGGAAGACCGAATCTTGGCAGGATTCCATCAACAAGTGTAGAAAGAAAGAGAAAACGCTTGGCACGATCGACACATCAAGAAGAAAACGTTCACGGAAGGAGACCTAATACTGATGTATGACAACAAATCATTTCACCACCCAGGAAAGCTTAAAATGCATTGGTTAGGACCATATTACGTAAAATTGGTCATAGACGGAGGAGCTATACAGTTAAGATATTTAGCAGGCATAGAACCTAGAGGAATTATCAATGGGAGACGACTGAAGCTGTACAAGGACATTCGACCACCCACCACGCAGTAAAAAAAAAAAAAATGGAAAAAGAGAGAAAAGGAAACAAAACTAAAGAAGGAAAAATACGCCAGAAATAGAAAGGCCATAGGAAAGTAGAAAAAGAAATTCGGAAAAGTCACAAACAACAGTTACATACAAAGGGAAAACAAGTGAGAAATGAAAAGTCGGCAAAAGCAAGACGACAGGACAACACTAGCCGGAATTAAAGCATGGAAAGGACCGATGTGACATCACATTAAACGCACCAAATGGAGACGACAAAGCAAGTGTAACGGAAAGTATGAAACCGCCGCAGATGCATTGAACCCACAGTTATGGTGCATTAAACGCATAATGAAAGAAACATCCTTGACAAGCTTCATGACGAGCCCATACAACATGCGAGCATGGGAGCAACTAGTCTATTCGTGAAAGGAGAACAAAGAGAGAGTAATAGTAGCCAGAACGAACATAGAGAGACTACAGAGCTCACAAAGCTATTCGAAATCAACGAACGTTCGACAATCACCACTATGGCACCATCGAAGCCCGCAGAAGCAGGCCAGACTGCTAGGCCGACTAGGGTGCGAACTAGGTCACGAGGACCTTTGGAATAAAATGACCAACAACAACGAGAGATTGTCGATATCGATGAAATCCCATCCCCAGAGATGATGCCGACGAACTCTACACCAATTGTGGAAGAAATTCAACAACCACAACCAGAGGCCATGAAAGTGGATATGTCGGAAGCGATGCAGGAGCCTCAGAACAAGGAAGCGGAAACCCAAAAGGAAGTGCAACCAGAGAGCACCGAAGCATCCTTAGAAGTTAACAAAACAACACTAAATCTGGAAGCAGCAGTGGAGCCAAATGAGTCTCAAATGACCATCTCATGTCAACCAGCAAGGGAGACCACTGAAGATACCTCGTTTTGGCTAGAATGGCTCATGGGGGAGCAACTGAAAGCTGCAGGAACTTCAACCCAACCACCGCAGCAAGAAGACAGAGTACAGATACAGAGCCCACCCCACAAGAAACCTGCAGCATGAATTTTTCTACCATGCATACCGACTAGAGTACAGGTAGGACCAGAGCTACTGGGGCACGTTAGGAAGCTCAAATATTCAAACCATGACGTATCAGATGAAACCAAGTTCCTGGAACTTGCACGGAGGATCTTTATAGAGACCATAGGCACAAATCGACTGGGAGAAGACATTACCCAGCCATACCAGTGGGCAACTGGGCTGGACAAAATAGGAATCTCAAGTCTGCTGACTCTACCACATTTTGGCATAGGCTAGTACACGACAGCCTGCTTCAAGCAGCCGTTAGCAGTCACACATGGAGGGGACATATGGCTAGAAAAACCCATCCCCATAACTATTGAGCTTATCGCACAAATCACAGGGTTACCAACTCGGGGTATGGATCCCGCGTTGATTCTGGACGACAAATACAAGGAAAAAGTGTTGGCAAAAGAAATGAAAAAGAAGTATGGCACCGCTAGGGGAATGAGAGGCATCATGATCAAACGAATCAACAACGCAGGTACACAATTGGGCACAAATATCTTAGCCTACAAATTGCTAAGAAAATTCTGTAAAGGCGAAGTACTAGCAAGAGTCATTGTAGTTGCAACTCAATGCGTAGAAGGAACCTCAATGAGCTGGGCACCATATCTTTTGAATTTATCCCAAGAGGACTGCAAGGATGCGCAGGACCTAGGCACAGAGTTCCATTAGTCATGGCTAATTACCCTAATAGCCTTCATGGGATGGCAAGAACCAGGGTATGTAATTTTTTGTACCAGACCGCAGCCAGCGAGAGCTAGATACCTACTACTGAGATTCGAGCTGATTCGAGCCGCAGGCCAGGCATAAGAGGGAGAATGGAATCATATTCGAATCATACCTACGTGACATACAAGAATCTATCAACCAATCATGGAGAATAACACAAGAGGCTGTCGCGTGATATGAAGACATCACCAATTTCCGGGCCACATGACAAACAATGTGGATACAACTAAGGCAAGATCCAGATAAACAATGGCTACATATGATCTACTGCATCACAGAGGGTGACATCGACATGGTCATCAACGAATAACCTGATGAATGGAATATCCCAGCCATTACTCGGGAAGTACCAGAAAGAACATCAGAAGGAGAGGTAGAGCAGGCGGTAACGCAGCCTCTGGAAATCCAAGTGCCCAAGAAACCAAGAACAAGCCAAGGCAAGCCGGCTCAGGAAGATGAAGGGTCAAAGATGACAAGGACCTAGAAGGGGCAGAAAGAGACTATACAACCAACTAACAAACAACAGAAACAGGTTGAGGGAGCACAAGAGACTGCCCCAAACCCCAACACACAGAAATCAGGGGGAACCAAGAGACTAGTCACACAGGAAGGAGGTGCGCGCAAGAAATCAAAGGTGCAACGAACATCACCAGACTATAGGATCACAAAGGATGATGGGGAAATGATCGCCATAATGGTTCAGGATTGTCAAGAAGAGGACTTCAATCATGCAACACATCATAGGGATAAACTGTAAAAAGAGTTGGCAGAAATGTGGGAGTTCATCAAGAAATTCGGGGAAGCACAGATAGAAAGCAGCAACAAAGGCATAGAACCATCAACACCACATACCAATGAAAGAGTGGAGGTGGAAGAATGAGACCCAATCCACTCAATGCCACATGCAAATGCAATGGTCTACATAACACCTAACATGTTGTGCATGGATGAAATCATGGGGCAGACAACCTTGAAGGATTTAAACCACATCCAACTGGTATTGACACGGATGCCATCAAGGGCACTACACAAGTTGCAGGTTATCGTTGAACACAAAGTACATTCTTGGGCACACAAGAACTTAGTCGAGCTACAACAAGTAACAAAGAAGCGGTAGGCGCTGGAAAAAGCATGTGAACGGGCCAAGCTCGAAACTCAGGAGGAAAAAGAACGCAGGAAGGAACTGGAATTAAGAGTGGGAGGAATTTTCGAGAAACTCCCAAACACCACGCAAGGAACTGAACTCCCCGTAGCAGAAAAGGTCGATTAGATTGCGCAGGACATTGAGCAATATCAGAAGGAGATAGAGGGTCTCTGAGAATAGCTCGTACTCACCACTCCACTAGTAGTGAAGGATCAAAGGAATTAGAAAGCAACAACGCAACTACATGAGATAGAGCAACAGTTTAACACAATAGATGAATTGTTCGAGAAAGAAG
Organism: Picea engelmannii; assembly: GCA_009831015.1. Taxonomy (NCBI): domain Eukaryota; kingdom Viridiplantae; phylum Streptophyta; class Pinopsida; order Pinales; family Pinaceae; genus Picea; species Picea engelmannii. The sequence continues at coordinate 10,589 of ML884107.1, read as the reverse complement.
CACAACTTTGGACACGGTTGGAAGAGGATCCACAGGTCCAACGTTGGGACAAGGAAGAGGAAAGGATCAATGCAGCGATCCAATAGCTCAAGCAAAGGCAAAAGACCATACCAATACCAGAACAAGTCAAAGGGATGCAAGATATTAAGAAAATGCAAGCAAAACTTATCACTGTGAAAACGCAGAAACATGAGTGCCAGGCTCAAATAGAGCCATTGCGGGAACATGTAGAAGAAGTACTCGTACAGGCAGAAGGAGCTAAAACACAGATATCATAGACCCAGGCAGAATGTGCGAGATTGTTGAGCGACGAAGTGGTAGTTCAGGTAGTGGACACCATCAAGGAGAAGATCATGCAGGCACTAACAAAAGCAACAGAGCTCAAGGAAAAGTTCCAGAAGATCACCAAGGAGATCGAGGAATCTTAAAAGGATTAAGTGACTCGGGATGAGTCACATGTCAGTGTTGGGGGTCTGTTGGTAGCAGGCCAAAGTGGAAAGAAGAAAATCCAAAGTGGAAAGAAGGATTATCGTGGGGAAAGAAAGCGTGCAGAAGCTGAAGTAACAACTCGAGGGAAACACAACACGGGCACATGCAAGAAAGTGTTCACAAGGAAAGTGGCAGTTGGAGGAAAAACAACACATGTGCATGGGACGAAGACCTAACGTCGGTATGGTTATGGTTTTTGTAATACATTGTAAAAAACTAAAGAGCTTGATAGGTATAAATATAGATACATAGGTATAATAGAGGATTCCAGTTTTTGTTGTGTAAGGTTGGTTCTTGATTAGTTTGTATCTGTATTGTTCATATCGAATATGCATGAGTCGATGCAATATGTAATATTGTGAGGAACTGTTTTGTAAGCTGTTGAGCTAAGAACAGAGGAGAGGAGGAAGATATGAGGATTATATCGCAAGCTGAGGAGCCCGATGTGATCTAGTTCACCTCATATAGATCTTATCCATATGAGGAGAATTGTAAGCGCGCGACGCTAGAGATGTAGAACTACCATAATAAAAGAGCCAAGAGACAAATATTTGTGGACATAGCCTAGGAGGGGGTGAACCAGGGTAATATCTTCGTAATGAGATGAATGCATGCATATCTTTGTGTTTTTTCAGCAGTTAATTGTTATGCTTAATGAATGAGTTGATATATTGCTAGGAACTATGATTATGTTGTTAAGGGAATAAACTGTGAAAGATAGATGCATAACCGTAAATGATAGTAGATTTCAATCGCATTTATAACAACTAGCCTTGAAGAACGAACCCCTATCTCATACTCAATCCTAGGTTGTAAACGCCCGAGTCTTACAACCACCTATTTAAAGCTATCTTAGGTGAGACTGCACATTGCATTCTGTGTATTGTGTTTCCTTCTGGTTTACCAGGAGGGTCGATAGTTTTAGAGGCTTTGTTGGAAACCCGAAAGACATGAACCCTGGGTCAATAACTTAGATGGTAAAGGAGAGTAGAAACCAAAAAAAATTCTATTACTTTTATTTCTATTTAGACTAAAATTTAATTTACTTTTTCCCTTCTTTGATTTTAGTTTTTGAGTCAAAATGGATCAATTGAAGTTGTTGGTCTGATTTTTTATTTGCAAATTTTCTCTTAATCTGTTATAAAACAACAACAAAGTTGAATGAGTGGCTTTCAATCCACAACACTACTTATGTAGTTTTTTTTGAACCTATAGATGTCTTGTTTAAACCTAGTGATTTTAGTTGTTTCCCTCTTCTTCTTTCCCATGCTTCCATCCATGAGTGGATCGTTTCAAGAGAATATCATAAAATGTTTACAAAATCTTTGAGGAAGAGAAGACATCAACAAGCTCAACTTTCATCTTCGAAAGAAATAACCAAAAAATTATGAGTTATAAGCCTGCTATAAGCAGACTTCCCTCTCGAGTCACTAGTGATGTTGACTCAATTTTTTGTCACCTATATTAATATATCTCAAATTATCAAGAAGGTTATGGTTATAATTATTATATAGTTAATAGGTGGGGTCCTGAAGGGTTAAATGCGAAGAATTGGTCTCCAAATATTTTCCTCAGCATGATATATTTTAGTTTTTCCCTCTTCAATTTTTGGTTCGTGGTTATTTTGGTCATGTATATGGTTGATATTGAAATATTTACTAGCATGGATACAAAGAAAAATCTAACACCATGTTAGTTTTAATGGTTTCTAAAATATTTCTTGTTGAAAACATTGTTATGAGGAAGATCACTCTATGGCATGGGGTAAACCACAAGAGACAGAATGAGTGCAGAAATCAACTCTAATTCCAAGTATGCTATATAAATGAAAATGCTAACAAGACAAAATAAAGAGCCTATTTCGTCCGGACGTTCGATGAAAACCACCGTTGAGAACAAAACTCAAAACTTTATACCTGCAACTTGTCTTAAATAATCAAGATACACAAGCATATCGTGATAATATATAATGTTAGGACATACAACAACGTAATCCATTAACACTCATAACAAATACGCCCATGGAATAATAATTAAAATATTTGCAAGACATCAATTAGACGAGAAAATAGTATTTCTATTAAATGATGATTAACAAAAGTGTATAAGTGAAAAACTTTTGTGTCGACACGTCTCAGAACCGAGAACTAAGTCCCTTCCAACTGGGCCTCCACCACTTCAAACCTCCACCAATGGAAATCTCATATAAGAGAGACAATGAGGTTCTCCATCAAAGATGGAAGATCTTGGGGGCTGAACAATGTTTTTAGACTTTAAAGGACAAAGGAATGCAGACTCAATGTGAAGTGAATTTTTTTCCAGAGTATCTTTGCTCTCAAAAGTTGATTTCTCTTCTCTTCCACGGTTTGGATATGGCCCAATTTATATCCTTCAAATGGAATTGGAGGGATGAGTCAGGACGTTTCCAGTATATGCAAGGTCAAAGATCATTGATCTCATGACGTGACATGGAAAACCAACACATTTTTTAATTTTGGGCACAAAACTCGGTGTACACGAGCTGTAGTGGTGCAACCTGTATATACACATCCTATATAACTCGTAGGACACGTATATGTGGAAAAATATGATTTTTTGGCTTTGGGAAGTTCAAAAGGGGACTTCAAGTCTGCATTGGGAAATGGAAAGTCCATCTGAGAAAGTTGCATGGGGTGAGACAAAACTTACTATAACAAACATTCAAAAGTAATTGCAAATGATCAACCCATATATAAAACAGAGTCATACAAGTATTATAGACTAGAATTTCTCTATCTACAATATTATTCAAAACATGTCCATTGCAAGTTATGTGTTATAATGATTGTTAAGGTTTTGGTTGTGTTATGAGTTCTAACACTCATAAAACTTGGTATATGAGCATCATAAAGTGCATCACTTGTATCATAGTATTTGGTTGCATGGTGAAAAGTGTTAGTTTTATGATTAGATCACTCTATTTAAAAGTCACACTTATAATAGAGTTTGGTCTATGGTTTGATATATTTTACAACTCATATGTGAGTCCCATTGGTTTTTATGGAGTTAAAATTTTGGTTTATGGTGTTAGCAGAAGTGAAGACCTCACATACAAAGCACCCGATATATAATATATGTAGTTGTTATATGGTTCATGGTTAATGTTTGGAGATCTCATATAACATATAGTTGTCATGGTTTGATACAATTCACATATGAAATAGTGTTATGTGAGTTAAAACATATCGCTTGTGGTTTATTGTTCATGATATGGAGTTAAGAGCAATTGACTCAAGTTTTGTTTGATGTGATATGAAAGGAGAGCTCACATCCTATAAGGGTTTTCACATGTCTATTGGATTTTTGAAATGGCATACTTTGCATTCGTTCGTTTGGTTTGCAATGAAGTCGATCTTGCCATGCATTGAAGGAAACAATATGTGGTCATTTACTCCACAGTCCCATGCTTTATAACTCTCATTTCACCTTGGATTTTGGTCATTTGTTCTATTGGAATTTGAAGAAAAGAGCTTCGAGATATTTTGGTCTAAACCCTCACCCCAGGAAGTTTCAATAATGAATTTGACACTCAGTCTGTTGGATTGTTGAGAGCGGGGGTGAATCAATAATGAACAATTGTACCACTTATTAATCCTTTAAACCATAATGTATATTCTTTTTACTTATTCAACCATGCTCATATGTTCATCATCAACATATTATTGTATCATAAACATTAATATCCATAAGTGAATAATAAACAATAACAAACACATCCACATAATACACAATACACCTATATTTACGTGGAAACCCAATGCAGGAGAAAATCATGAAATGTTTTTCTTATATGTCAAGAATTACATTTAAGGAAGCACCAACTTCCAATTCTCTAGCCTCAACTAGAAGGAGGATCCAAACCCCTAGTTTCTCAGGCTCCAACCTGAAGGAAGGTCCAAGTCCCTAATTCTCTGGCTCCAACCAGAAGAAGGCTACAACCCTCTGTGTTTTCCAGCTACAACTAGAAGGTGGATACAACCACATAGTTCTCAAGATCCAACCTGAAGGAAGCTCCAACTCTCTGATTCTCCGACACCAATTGAAAGGAGGCTACAAACCCCTTTCCTTGCTCTGTCCAACCGCCCTGAAATATAAGTGTCAAATGATGAAACCACTGCCACATTGTCCCTGTGAGATATACCATTGTAATCCTATATCAATCTGTGCCAACAACCTATAACCAAACTGTACCAATAACCTGCAGTTAACCTGTACTGATAACCTATAATCAACCTGTACCAACAAATACCAACAACATGTACCAATAATCTCCTCAATAGATCATATCTGATAACATAGATCTCATACCCAATATCACCAAAATATCACTCAAATCATGTGCATCTATGTCTCTATAGTCATGTTCCATACATGTACATACAATCATAATCGTGTATAATAAACCCTCACATGGAATAGACATCAACCCCTTATTGATATGCAACCTTAAACTAATCAACAACTTCAACAACACATCACAACCAAAAGACCAATATTCATATTCCAAATACTAACAAAAAAATACCAACTGTATCTCTCAACAAATATGATATATGCAGCAATACCGAACAACCAATACCATCTCAAGATTTAAACGCTAGCTCACAAAACATACCTCAAACAAGATGTGTCACATCTCTCATAAATAGACTCCAACCATACTGCTGCCGCGATTTTTTTGCTACACTTTTTCTGCCGCACTTTTTTTGTTGCGATTTTTCTGCCGCAAATTTGATCTATCAATAATACTTGCCAAATAACCTTTCACAAATGATATTCAATGAATTTCAATAGAGACAAATGAGAGATGATTTTCCTTTCCTTTATACTCTTCATTTATTCCTCTAGAAGTTTCCTTGCAACAACTTTACCCCTTTCTCCATCTTCTAGGGTTAACCCATTAACCATCTTTTGTCCACTTAACCATTTTTTCCACTTCGACTATTCAACATTTGTCCACTTAACTTAACCACTTTACCACAAATAGTAAGTTCTCCACTTTTAGTTGCAACTAACTTTATTATTTAATTAATTTCTTTTGCAACCACTTTGACTTATCCATAAATAGTAAACTCATCACTTCTTGTTACAACCACTTTATTATTTAAATAATTTATCTTTGCAACAAATTTGACTACTTTATTATTTAAATAATTTCTCTTACTCACAACTTCTTGTTGCAACTAACTTTGATATAATTAGTCAATTCGTAAATTCTTTTCCCTTAACTAACTTCTTGTTGCAACCACTTTATTATTTAATTTATTTCTTGGTCAACCACTTTGACTATTCAATATTCTCATCACATTTACTTTACCATAATTACCAAACTCTCAACTTCTTGTTGCAACTAATTTATTTTTAATTATTTTCTTAATGCAACAATTATACCCATGATTAACTCCTAGTTTCACCCACTTTGACTAGTCAATTTGTTTTAGGATTTTCTAGAATAATTTGACTTATTTGACCTTCTAAGGGCTTCTAGATAACTCATGAGGGTTCTCCAACTTCACAAGGTCGTAACCTTCTAACTGTGATGAGTTATGTGAGATTCCACATATAACTAGAAATGACATGACATGTACTATCCATCTAGAATAGTCTTACCTGTATATACATTGATATTCATTACATTATTTGTCAACCAAACTTGGGTTCCTTATCCATACCTCCAGAGCTACTAGACATATTCAAAGGTTGAAATCAATCTCTAAGGGTTGACATAAATCTACAACATCACTCTCCAAGGGTTGACATCAATGAAATCCAACTATCCAACTGTCCATCAATCTAGACCAACTTTCTG
>WSFP011492896.1:0-14641 GCA_009831015.1 Picea engelmannii | reverse complement strand
ATCCTTGGGCGTGGCCTACCGATATGGCATCAAAATCGAGTAGAAGCTGTAACAAAAGACGTGGCAATTTGGGCTTGGGAACCCATCACAGAAAAATCCAGGAAGGGGTGGGCCCAACCCACAGAACAAAGGATAAAGAAAATATGGACAGTATCAAGACAACCAGTCCAAGATGCAAGAAAAGAAGGACACCAAAAATGGAAAGAAAGATATCGGAAAGTGGTGCGACTTCCATAAGAGCCCTTGGCATAACAATATTGATTGTCACTCAATGAAATCATTGGTGGCCGAAGTGAAAGCCTATGAATCAAATGTGGGTTATGAATATGAGTTAGAACTAAAAATGGGAACATGGATCATTGACATGGAACCCAGTTCCACCGTTGATACCACCAAGGTCTAGCCTGGTGAACCAGATGAGGAAGAAGAAGGTGAGTGCCTCTTCCATTCACAAATGTGGGTAAAAGGCACCCCATTGCACTTCATTATTGATAGAGGTAGGCAGAAGAACCTCATCTCAATAGAGGTCATCAAGCGGCTGGCCATTCTCACAACGATGCACCGACAACCCTACTCCATTGGATGGTTCAGCCAAGGAAGTGATCTCTGCATCAGCCAATAGTGTCGACTGTCGTACGACATCAAGCCCTTCAAATACGAGGTATTGTGTGATGTTAATCCTCTCTAATTTTGTAATGTTCTTTTTGGCCAACCTTATTTATGGAAATGTCATGTTGTATATGAGTCTAGGCCTCGTAGTGTTATTATTAATTTGAACAGGAAATTGTACAGGATATTGTTACGAGGGAAAAACTCTCTATGGCCAAGGGTAAACCACAAAAGATAGTTATGACCGCATAAATCAACTCAATTCCATCATATGTTATATAAACTAATGTGCAAGACAAGATAGAGGCCTACCTCGATCCAACGTTCAATGATGTTCCACCATTGAGCACTTCGACCCAAAGCTTTATACCTGCAAGAATTTCTTAACAAACAAGTAGAGAAAGTATATAGTGATAATATGAAAAGGTTAGCACATTAGATAACATAATCCATTAATAAACATTACAAACATTCCCATGGATAATAATCAAATATTTTCACGATACCAATAGGAAGAGAAAGGAGTATTTCTATTAATAATTGATCAGTAAAAGTGACAACATTACAGACTTCCGTGTCGGCACAGTTCGAAACCAAGAAACCAAGTTCCTTCCAACTTCCAACTGGGCCTCCACCACTTCACTCTTCCACCAAAGGAAAGATTGAATGAGAGAGACAATGAAGTTCTCTCAACAATAGGGAAAGAGCTTGGGGGTTGAACACTGTGTTTAGACTTGAGGGACAAAGGGATGTAGACTCAATATGAAGTAATTTCTCCAGAGTAACTTTGCTCTCAAAGTTGAATTCTTTCTCCTCTTTTTCATAGCTCAAAATTGTTCTCTTATATCCTTCAAAATGTAACTGAAGGTCCGAGTCAGAACACTTGCAGTATATGGAAGGCCAACGATCAGAGATCTCTTGTCGTGACATGGAAATCGAACACTATTTTTTTATTTTCTAGCAAAAATCCCTATGTACGCAGGATGTAGTGGAGCAACTTGTGTATACGCTTGTTGCATAGCTGATAGGGCATGTATATGTGAAAAAATGTTAATTTTTAGCTATGGATTCATCGAAAAGGGATGATATGCTTGCATAGGGGAATGGAAAAAGGCCCTTTGTGCAATATAGCAATGGTGAGGTAAATCTTTCCATAACAGATGCACCCTAATGTGTGAGATCAGAGGAGTATCTGCAATGGTTGAAGTACATTATAAATAACCCAGGAGTGGAGTGGTAGAGAACTAGTTGGATGAACTCGATTTCTCATTACATTCTGTACTGACTTTGCATACATGCCTACCAAGATTACAATGCAGATCCATGTTGAAAATATACCAACCAAGTGCTCGTGGTCATGAATAGGCAAATACAAATGCGGTTATATGCCAAAAGCTATCATAGTCATGAACAAGGCCTAGTGAAACTAGTCTCAAAACCAATATGAAGATATATGTATACCAAGGAGTACAATATGATCTCCTATGATTAAAAGTTGAATAGGTGTTGGTCTAATGAAAGTGAAGCAACAACTCAGGAAAGCTTCGGCCACATAGTGATGTCTTCAAGTCTTCTACACTATCCTCCAAGGTGCAAGTCTACATCATGTGAATAAAGGAGTTGAGGTCGAACATAATGAGACATCATTTGATTACCAGTCATTGAGGTATACCGTTAACAAACATGAGACATCCTACCAATGATGAAAGTAGGTATCAAGGCACCGAGTACATTCTTGCAAGTGTGAATAAAGGAGTTGGTGTCGAACACTTGAGAAATCCATTGATCAGGAAACATTGATTTATTCCCATCTGTCAATGGCGAGAGAGTCTACCACTAATGACTGCAAGCCTCAAGGTACTCATAAAACTCTAGGTCCCATATCCAGAATAAATGAGCCAAACTCGATGGAAAGAGACCCGCTAAAAGGAGAGAATTAAGGCATCTCTCATCAGTCAACATGAGGAACAAAGAAGGAGCTTCATGATTTGGTGGAGATCGAACAAATAACATGTTCACGAACCAACGACCTTGTGCGTCTTTTGCATGTATCATATGCAAGTGGTACATGAAAAAGACCCTCTGAATAGTAACCAATGATGAAAACTGCTGACAAAGGTAATGAAATCATCATTAAGGCTAATGGAATCCAAGACACTGCACAAATCCCAAAGTGTGAATAGATGTCTTATCGTCGAACACAAGGGAAACCACTCAGTCAATAACCAATGATGAAATGTCGATTGTTGGGTTCAAGGTGACCTACCAATGATGAAAATAGGGATAGGGCGCATGATAAGACCATAGTATCATGTGATTCTGAGACAAACTGAGGGTATGAATGACATGCAAAGTCAATATTTCTGAGGAGTGGCCGATGCAGGTTGATAGAATCCCTTTGAACAAGAGCATGAGACATATGGTGGACTCTGACAACCTAGACTCAATGATGTGACAATTAGATGCATGAGGCATCAATAACATTCTCTATAGGGACTAGAAGAATAACTAGTCGGTAGAGAAAACTCTGTAACGAGATCAGCTTCCTAAGGCCATGCTAAACCCAAAATTATGATGACACAAGGACTCAATAATTTTGTGCTTTGTTCAAAGGAGACACCACTGCTGCCAATTATAATATAGTACTCTCTTCCCGCCAGTCTTTTTTTTTTTTCATAACAAATGAATGTTATGATATAGAGGAGGAAATGAGTGTCGCAAGTAAGAAAAACTAGTTCCAGCAGTGAAACATACCTATGCTTAATGCAAGGAAATGCATGCAGGAGATGGAAACTTGGGGTGATGTTTCCTCTAGGGTATAGGGTGTCAAATTACGAAGGATAAAAACAAGGCTCTTCTTGGTTGAGGATGCAAAACTGCATAGGCAATGGTTTATAATGCAAAGCGAGAACCAGATAAAGGCTCAATACTATAAGCAAGGGCATGAGATGCAATCACAACTTAACACCAAAAAATTCCCTTTTTTATGTCTTTTAGTATACTTGGTGTGAAAAAGGGGTAAACTTGTTCCAAATAGATGTATTTTCAAATCCAATTTACGAGTGTGAAAAAGACAAATTCACTTGGCGATCTTTTCTATTTTTGGTAACAAGTCAAAAAAGAGATTAACTAAGACCCATGACCTTTCAAATCCAATTTAACAAGTGTGAAAGGGACAAATCACTCGACAATCTTTTCAGTTTATAGACGAGTAGAAAAAGAGCTTAACTAAGACTCGTTAGGGAGATTCTAGGCAGAAAGTCACGGGGGAGGCCAAGGCTCCTGTGCAGACCTTCCATGGAATGTTAGTATCTTACGAAGAAACAACACAAGATCGGGAAGACCCAAATCTCTCCAAGTCAAGGAGGGAAAAGTGATAATGGAGGTTATCATCTCCGTGCTATATCAGATAATGTCTCTTCTTGGAAAAGACATAGACGGAGGCATTGGATACCCCACAATACCATCCCAATCAAAGGGAACCTCCTCAATACTTGGAGGGAGAGAAATCGGGAAAAGTAAAACTCTCTCTTGTTCATAAGTTGAAGTAATAGAAATGCTAAGGACATGGCATAGAAGGTATAGAACCGGAACCAGAAGAGTGACATCGACCAAAATTTGCATTGGCGCAATCACTTCCTTATACTTGTCACTCTCCAAGAGAAGAGTGGGGTCGATCGAAGATTGCATCGATATGACCACTTCCTCAACCATTGGTTGAGTAGAATGTGAGACAACAAGGTCAAGAGGTGCATCACCCCCAAAAAAAAAGAGTGTTTTCGGTCAAAGATTGCATCGACACGACCATTAGTTGAACAAGATGTGAGACAACAAGGTCAAGAGACACATCACCCGTGAACATAGGAGAGGTGTCAGTCAAAGATTACATCGACACGACCATGAGTTGAACGTGATGTGAGATAACAAGGTCAAAGGATGCATCAACCCCTAAAGGAAAAGGGGTGCCAACCAAATATTTCATCAGCATGATTTTTGTATCAACCAAAGAAGGAACGAAGTGTTGTGAAACCATAGATACCTCAGAACCTGAAGGGCCCTTAGGTGAGCCCCATGCTTCAGGTATCCCAATAGTAGTAGGACACTAATGAGTAAGGTGACCTCTTTCACAAGTCCTGCAAAGGAATCTACGCTTACGTCTGAGACATCTAGGCTTCTCAATCATATGAATGCCCCCAACATGAATTGCAGTGGATGGTGACATGCTCCTAGCATGACTTGTAGAGGCTAGTAGAAAATATTCAACATGACTTGTAGAGGTTGGTGGTGATTCCCCAACATGACTAACATAGGCTAGTGATGTATCCCCAACATGATTAGCAGAGGTTGGTGATGTGTGTGTAGTGAGACTAGCATTGACGAGACATGTTCCCCCAACATGACTTGCAATGGTTGGTTGCAAGTCTTCAACATGACTCATAGAGGTTGTCGACCAATCTCCAACATGACTAGCAGAGGTTGGTTATTTAATGTCAGTATGACACGCAGTGACTGGACTTGTGCCCCAAGCATGACTTGCAGTGGCTAGTTGTAGGTCTTCAACATGAATCGCAGAGGTTGTCAACCAATCTCCAACATGACTAATAGAGGTTAGTGATACAATGCAAGTATGACATGTAGTGACTGGACTTGTGGGGGTGGTGAATTGTGGCATTTGAGACCAAGGTCCAAGGAAAGATTGGTTCTGAGAAATTGTAGGCCAGGAAGGATCCTGTTTCTCACCCTATCCCTGTACGACATGATAGTATCCTCCTCCATATTGATACATAAAGGGTTGTAAGGGCATAGACACTGAGGAAGTCACTTACGAAGAGAAAGCGACATGAAAAGGGTTACTAATGTGAGGATATATGTTTCCCCTAGATAAAGGAATTTCGTGAGGGGGGTTGCCCATACTATAAAAATAACTCCCCTGGATGAAACACCAGAGGGAAGACGGAGGTTCACCATGGAAAGAGTGTTCATAGGAACCGACATAGCGGAAGAAGGATAAGTGGATGGAGTGTAATAAGTAGAATGATTTCATAGTTGGGCACTTACTTCTCGCATAGTGGATTCGTAGGAAGGAATATTCCAACCTCCTATCGTAAGAGGTGTTTTAAGAATATGACTCCCACCAAACGGAGAGGGATAAGAAGGAGGCATCGTGCCCCCAGACCCAAAAATTGTATTTGCATAAGGAGGTGAGACAGAGGATGGTAATTGCGAAGGCATATCAAGCATACCATGAGAAAAATGATTAGAGACCTAAGCCATTGACTGGGTATTATAATTCTGCATACCATAAGGGGAAGTGGAAGGATTTGTCCCCATAATATGAGTGGACATCATGGGGGTGGGGGGTAGCAGTAAACGAGGAAGAAAAATGAACTCCATTATCCATGATAATGAAAAATCAGTATAGATTCCTGAAAATAGCATACCAAAATTCAAATGGCCAATATTCATGAAAATGGGCTAAAGTGGTTGAGTGGCCTCCCTCGCTAAAGAAGGTATGTCTTGTCCAAGAGGGACCTAAGACTCCCTACTAAAGTTTGGAGGTAACATAATCAGTTATAGGGGCCCTCATGGGCTTAACAACTAGTCGGTTAGATCCCCTCGAAGAGGTAATCTTCCATAAAGGTTGTGTGTTGTCCAACCCCTATCTGACCCAGGGTACAAGCAGAATAACCCTTGGAAGTAACCTATGAGATACCTAAGTCAAGCAACTAATACACCACTATATAAGCAATTCACAAGTGAGTAGTCATAAGTTTGGATCACCATATGGGCAGGGTAGCAAAGCCTGAAACCTTGAAAGCACCGCCTCTCACAGAGGTATGGGTACTAGCAAGATCCCTAAATACGAATAATACCACAAAAATATCTCTGATGCTAGGTGAGTATCCAAGGGTTATCTCTTCAACCAACTTCACGTGACCTCGTGATTAACTCCATTGTGAGCAAAGTCTTCTGATCTTACCAATTATACAATGGACTTCTCAACTCCTTGTCTCAGACACATATGTTGATTTAATTGCCTTGGAGAATTTTACTCACAAAATCCTATTCCAAGGCACTAAATTCTAGACTAGTTTGTGCACCCTAAGAATAAAATCGTGACTAATCAATTTTAGTTTAAAGCGTAAATTTGATTGGTCGTGATTACTCAAAAAGGTATGGAAGCGAAACTCATGATGTTATGACTCTGCAAGAAGATAAATATGAATATAATGCAAAGTCTATCTTTAACTTTTCAATGAATGATATGCTAAGAAACAACGCAATTTTCGATTTCAACTTTGCAATTCATAAATAAAATGCAATGTTTTGCTAAATGTACTAAGCTAATGATAATGTTTCAAAGACAAAAATGTTAACCAATGCAAAATTCCTATATTTTTGTATTTTCAATATATATCAAAGAGAAAATGCATGGACTGGGAAGCAGCCTGATATAGAAATTCTACTATGTATAAATGAAATAGCTCAAGCAAAAAACCAAGCAGCCAAGCAAACAACCCAGGGTTCAAGGAAAAATCAAATGAAAAAACAATGGAAAGACGACGCTCATAAATTCAACTCCCAACAGGATTCCTATCAACCCAGAGAATATCAACAGGAACTACAGTGACCTAAGAAGGCTCAAAAAACATCAAAACTCATCGAACAGTCACTAAACCAAGCAAACAAGCAAGGAAAAGTGGTATACGTGACTGTTCAGGAGAAGAGTGCATAAATATGCATCTTCCAGAGAGGCAGAATGTGTGTGTACGTGACTGTCAAGGCAAAAGGAGCGTACATGATTTAAAACAAGGCCATGCAATGGAAGAAAGGCTGAAAATTCAGACTCAGAGTGAACATAATCTACCAAGTAGTGATATGACAAGAAACACAAAGGAAAAAGAGCAATGCAAGAAGAAAAATTACTTCAACCCTTAGAAGGAATATATCTCCCCAGTGGAGTTGCCATTTCTGTTACGAGGGAAAAACTCTCTATGGCCAAGGGTAAACCATAACAAACAAGTATGACTACAGAAATCAACTCAATTCCATCATATGTTATATAAACTAATGTGCAAGACAAGATAAAGGCTTACCTCGATCCAATGTTCGATGATGTTCCATCATTGAGCACTTCGACCCAAATCTTTATACCTACAAGAAGTTCTGAACAAACAAGTAGAGCAAGTATATAGTGATAAAATTAAAGGGTTAGCACATTAGATAACATAATCCATTAATAAACATTACAAACATTTCCATCGATAATAATCAAATATTTGCACAATACCAATAGGACGGGAAAGGAGTATTTCTATTAATAATTGATCAGCATAAGTGACAACATTACAGACTTCTATGTTGGCATGGTTTGAAAGCAAGAAACCAAGTTCCTTCCAACAGGGCCTCCACCACTTCACTCCTCCACCAAAGGCATGCTCGAATGAGAGAGACAATGAGGTTCTCTCAACAACAGGGAAAGAGCTTGGGGGTTGAACACTATGTTCATACTTGAGGGACAAAGGGATGCAGACTCAATATGAAGTAATTTCTCCAGAGTAACTTTTCTCTCAAAGTTGAATGTTTTCTCCTCTTTTCCATAGCTCGAAATTGTGCTCTTATAGCCTTCAAAATGCAACTGAAGGGTTGAGTTGAAATTTTTCCAGTATATGGAAGGCCAAGGATCAAAGATCTCTTGTCGTGACATGGAAACCCAACACTATTTTTGTATTTTCTTGCACAAATCCTTATGTACACGGGCTGCAGTGAAGAAGCCTGCATATACACTTGTTGCATAGCTGATAGGATGCATATATGTGAAAAAATGTTAATTTTTAGCTTTGGATTCATCAAAAAGGGATGATAATCCTACATAGGGGAATGGAAAAAGTCCCTCTATGTAAGATAGAAATGGTGAGGAAAATCTTGCTATAACAAATACCTGAGGCAGTCCCTCCTAGTGCTATTTCCTTGATCTCTGCCAAGCAATGTAGGAAGGTCATCTCTCAGACCAGGAAATTTGTCTTCTTCGTGATTATCTCTCACAGTGAGCGAAAGATCGCAACCACATCCAGGGCTTCTGTGGACGATCTCTCCACACAATAGAAGAAAGTGTATAAGGTCATTGAATAATACTCAGATATCTTCTCCTCTCCTACCAGGGTACCTCTGCACTACCATATCAAGCATCCCATCGATTTGACCCTAGGCGCACCGTTATCTAATGGGTCAGTCTACCATAGATCTCTATTAGAAAATGAGGACATCAAGAGGTAGATCCAAGAACTTGTCCACAAGGGGCATATGCATCCCATATCATCATCTTGTGGGAGCCCAATCGTGTCGATGCAGAAGAAAGATGAGATCTGATGACTCTACATTTATTACCGAGCACTAAATAAAGTCACAACCTGAAACCTATACCTGATTCCCCGAATCGTCGACCTCTTTGATCAGCTCACGGGGGACAAATAATTCAGTATTATTGATCTAAAGTTTGGCTACCACCAGGTCCCAATAAAACAAACAGATGTATGGAATACTGCCTTCAAGTCAAAAGAAGGTCTTGTTGAATGGTTGGTCATGCCCTTTGGTTTGAAAAATGCTCCAATAAATTTTATGAGGATGATGGATGATATCCTGTGAATTTTCACCAATACTTTTGTAGTGGTGTATTTGGATGACATCCTCATCTACAATAAGACTTGGGTGAAACACTTGCAACATATTCAGCAGGTTCTGCAAAGCCTGCGACACCACAAACTATATGCAAACTTGGAAAAATTCTCCTTCGGCATGGACAGGGTCCATTAATTAGGCTACATCATTGATCATCATGGTGTACATGTGGCTCTAGCCAAGATCTAGGTCATCCATGATTGGCCTTCCCTAACTACACTCACTAAACTTCGGAGCTTCTTGGGCCTCTCCAATTTTTATTGCAGGTTCATGTTGGGATTATCTCATATAGCATGGGCTCTCAACCAAGTAACCAAGGGTGGCAGTAAGGAAAATTTTTTGTGGGACCTATCCAAAAAAAAAGCCTTCGATGACTTGAAGAAGCGTTTGTGATCATCCCCAGTAATTTCATTACTAGACCTGCCACATCCCTTTGAGATCGAGACATATGATTCAGACTATGTTGTGGGCGTTGTTCTCACTCAACATGGCCACCCCATGGAATATCATAGTGAGACACTATCAAATGTTGTGCGTGAGTACCCTACTTATGAAAAATAAATGTACTCCATTGTGAAAGCCTGCCTCTAATGGAGACATTACATTCTTGGGAAGGAGACAATCATCCACACTGATCATAAGCCAATATAGTTCATGCAGACCCAAGGAAAATTGAAGAATGACCACCATCATAAGTGGTACACATACTTACAACAGTTCCACCTCAACATCAAGTATAAAACAGGAAGTACCAACTGAGTTGTTGATTGCCTCAGTCGACCTCCATTTGTGGCACTCAAGTCCTACACCGCCTGTGCTATTGCCAAACCGACCAATAAGAAACATGGCATGTACACCCCTCTACCTACTCCTGATAGGCCATGGGAATCCATATCAATGGAATACATGTCAGTCCTCCCATCCACCAAGAGGGGAAATGATTGTGTTTTTATGGTTTTCGATCACTTTTCCAAGATGGTGATTCTAGATGCCTGCAAGAAGAACATCACAATAGAATCCAATGCCAAGCTCTTCTTTGAATGAGTATGGGTACATTTTTGTATCCCACAAACCATTATCTCAGACTGTGACAGTTAGTTCCTCAACACATTTTGGTCGAGCCTTTGGTCATTGATGGATACCAAGCTCACCAAATCCACTGCCTTCTACCCCCAGACAGATGGCCAAACTGAGGTAATCAATCGGATGATCATACATATCATGCACATGTATAATTCAAAACACCCTCACACATGGGATGAGAGTCTTCCTTACATTCAACATAGCTACAACTGAGCCCTACATAGCACAAATGGTCACATCCCCTTTCAGGTGGGGTTGGGATTCCAACCATTGGGCCTCATGGATGTTGCATTACCCCTGGTGACCACCTCGACTGACTCGTTCCCTGCTCCACCAGAAGCTGACAAAGCCACCGGATTCATTGGGTGGATCCAAAACATCAACCAATAGTTTCATTATATTCTACAGAAGTCTAATGCCAAGTACAAGTAGCGCCATGATCAACATCAGGTGCCACATAAGTTTTAGGTGGGAGACAAAGTTTGGTTGCACTTGCAGAAAAAATGCCTTACAGGAACCCATCAGACGATTATCCCACTTTAATATGGATCTTACACCATCATCAAGGTTGTGGGTGACAATTCTTTCGAGCTCAACATTCCCCCTTTCCTTGACTGCACCCAGCCTTCAACCTGGCTCTCCTTTAGCCATATTTCCCACCATTATTGGACACCTTAGAGATAGCAGAGAAGTTGACACCAACAAAGATAAACCCTAACTACATGAAATAGGAATACAATGATCATATTATGGACACACATATCAAGGGAACTCAACAACAAAGGATCCATCTTTATTGAGTCGTCAAAGTAGGGTAGCTCCTGCACCAAGGAAAGTGGCTCACCCGGGGCCAAATTTAGCAGACATTTCCTCATTTGATGGGGGAACTCAATGAAATGGATAAAATTGTTTACTAAGGATGGATTGTTGATCTAGGTGGATATCGATGGCCACCCAAGTTTTCCAACTCGCTCAAAACATTTTTCTGGCAATTTTGGCAATTTACTATTTTTAGCGGTTTTTAACTTCTGGGGCCATTTTGAGGGATTAAATGAAGGTTTTTAGGGATCTATATTCTCAAGGATAACCAAAGCCTCTGATTGAGCCCCCAAAATTAATCTCCTTGAAGATACCTTTCCAACGGGATATCGTGCGCCTAAAACGGAGATCGTATTCAAACGTTACGACCCCTAGAAGTTGATGTACTAACTTACCCAAATGGGGCCAACATGACTTTTGGCTCTTCATCTCCTAGGGTTAGGTTTTTGGATGTCTAGCGTTTTTTAAATTCTTGGTTATTGTAAAAAGGCCTTTAGAGCCTCATTGTAATCATCTTCTTGTGAATGAGCACATTCGTCACATATCTTCTCAGAGATAAGTCATCACCATTCCAGCAAGCTTGTTTTAATAACCATTCCAGATAACCATTTTTATTGTATCTCTGTTATTCCATGTTAAGCATATTTTAATAATTTGTATTCATTTCGTTCTACTCATAAAATTTAGATCACTCTCCTCATCCGGAAACCTCCATCGAAAAAAATATTTCCTTGTTTTTCAACCCTTTCAAACTTTAAATTCAAATATCCTATCGAGCTTTCTCTGTCAGACTTCCTCCATCAAAAACCTCCACCCCGAATGAACTTTCCGACAACTCTCTTATGAAGGATATCAAGAACCATTCTTCCCTAAGCCATGCACTTGACTTCCATATAGAATTCTCTAATTCACCCACTCTTGATGACATTTCCTCTAACATGGCACGTCAATGTGGTGGCTTACATGGAATTCTCCTCTACCCTCAACCCTTCTAAGACAACATGCTCATCCAATAGATCGAATGGTCAGACATCATGCCAATCAATGGACATGATAATCTCAGACCCAAATATATGTACTCATTACCTGATTCAGATTGACTTGCCTGGAAGGTGAAATTACCTTTCCCCAAGCCTTCCAAACAGGTCTTTCCGATTCTACCTTTTTGAGAAATCGAACGATTACGAGAAATTTTGATCAACGACCATGATCATTTTAGGCTTGTTCCATTGGAATCCTTTCTCTAAACTCAACCTTATGTCAGACTTCAAAGTATTTCCTAGACCTTCTTCCTGAAAGTCTGTCGAGAATGCCCTGCTCGAACTTCCTATGACTGAATCTCGACCATTAATTCTCTAGGTTGAATTAATCTAGGTCGTCGGTCAACAAAAATTTAGGGTTTCCCTAAAACACACATGAATTTGACTTCCAAATCCAAATTTGACTTTGCAACTTGTATATTGATGCCATAAATTTCTTCTTTGAGTTCTTTGAAGAACTGAAAACTTGAAATCTACTCGAAATTTGGGTATTTTACTTATGTTCACCATTTTTCCCCAATTTCATCACAGGATGAAATATACAACCATGGATATGCTCAATTCATGTTGGATCTTGGGCCATACAAGATAAGTGTTTAATCTTGATCTATGATACAATTCTGTAATATCCCCCACTTTAACCGGGGAACATTACTACATGAAAAAACACATAAAACAAGATTTGTTTTTTTTAGTCAATTCCTGTAGCTTAACAACTACAATTTAAATACATTTTCGACTAATTTATGATACCCATAATTAAATTCATATACAACACTCTAAACAAGCATCAATGCAACTGATAAAACATTTATAACAACATATAAACCATTATCATTCACAGAGTAATTACATAGCCATGAATTAATAAATAACTCAACAAAATAAATAAACACTTATATTTGAAAGAGAGTTTGTGCAACCAGCTGCCTCGGAAGGAATTTCCACCCAATCATGGACCTGTTGTTCCAAATATCCACATCAAGTCACCCTCGAGGTAGGGCTAGGAATCCAAAAAATAAGGGTTCCTCTCACAGTACCTCATAGTTCAATATCACGAAAACCATTGGTATTGTCCTATAAATATCCTAAATTTTCACTAGATCTCTTCTTATTGACCTACACAACCCAAGGAATGTACCCCTTCATAGCTCTCATTCCATTGGGTGTATTTTTCATTTATTAGGGTATCCTTGGCACATGTAGCTATGAATCTATTAGTTGGGAACTCAAGGGAACTCACTTCCAGGAAAATCACCAACAAAAACAACAACAAACACCTTATGATACAATGCAACTCACCCAGGAGTTCACTCTTCAAGCCTGTCAACCTGGCTCTTCAATTTCCATTTCCAAAATGATCCAAAAAAACTCCATCATGATCCATAACTCACCCATCCTTGTTATTCCATCTCCCAAGATATTCTCCCCTCTTCTCTCCTTTTTGTTCTTGTAAAAAACCGAATGTATAAAATTGCATGTTACTACCCATACGGATTTCCTCTCTTTCCCCAAGACAGTTGATTGCTCTCTCTGCCCAATTTTTATTGTACCTTGGCCCCATGCTCTCCAATAACTACAGGATGTGATTCTTACACCCACCCTATGAAAGGTATTTAATGATTGGGTTTTCATACACTCAACCATAAAATATAAGGTTTCCCCAAATTATAATAAAATTCAGGAAAGTGGCTTTGAATTAATACCCATAAATTATTTCCCTTTGGACCTCTCTTGGGAACTCTCTAGGAATTCCCCCTCTCTTGTGGATTAGTCAGCCCCCATATTTTTCCATATCCCAACAGCTGGTATTACATTATATTTATTTACAATTCACAAAATACATTCACATTTGAATTGCTTGGCCATAACCACATTTATATCTACATTATGCATTAATTAAATTCATGATCATAGTGGGGATCTTACATATGAAAAGATATCACTTAGAGCCCCGAAGAAATGATTGTAAATGTGTCTAAGTATGGGTGCAAAATGAGTGCGGTGGAACTTGAGGGTGTAATTTGGAGGTCGCATAAATTTGAAATAAAGAAGAAATGTGCCTTAAAACTATGGTGAATCCATCAAAATGATATCAATGGATGAAATTTAATTAAGAATATGATCGAATGAAGGTTGTGCATTGTGGTTTCATGGTGGTCCTGATATAGTAATAAAATATCGACGGACATGATCAAAGCATGGAAAGATTGGACGACTACTAAGCGTTGAAGTTGTGTTTCTTATTTTGTATGGAAAAAAATGTATAAACAACCATGATTGATTTGAGGGATCACATCCGATGACTGCTAAGTATTTATTTTGAAATATGATCTCAAATAAAATGACACATGAAATCAAAGGCATTCTATGCATGTTTCGAAGGATTGTTGATAGCTCATTTTTTAGAA
>ML884104.1:0-11532 GCA_009831015.1 Picea engelmannii | reverse complement strand
GTAGGACTGCTGAGAGTGGATATGCTGAAAAAGAGACCACGATGGTTGGAAAAAGGTGGTGGAAGGCACCTGGAGAGGTGGCATTAACTTCCACCGAAACCAATACCATATTTGGACTTCACTATCCTGGAGAACCAAGAGCGGCTCGCTGGCCTGAAACAAATTACTCGCAGGATGGTAGGTAGATGGCTCCTTAGGAATTAATGAGGGATGGGGGAAGTGAACCACCCATCCGTAGGAGCCTCGGGCCTGACCACCGCGAGGGAAATCACTCCACATGCAACCTCACAAGAGGAAAAAAATGCATGAGGAATAAGTGGGGAGGGTAGACGCGAGGGGAGGAAGATAACTCTAGAAAACATAGAGTGAGTGATAATGGAGAAGGGGGAGAGTAACCCTCGTTCTTGGTCACTGGAAAACAGAGACGCAATATCGCAACATCGTGGTCTCAGCTTGGTGGTGGCTAGTGGTAAATTTGTTGGGAGTCACTAAGCCTATGGTTGGGTGGAAACGAGCACCCCTCTCAGCAGTTGCATCACCTCTGGTGTTATTTCCGATAAGTGTTATTTGAAGTTAATTCCATAATCACATGTTCAGTTTTATGTGCTTGTAAATAGTTCTGAATAGAAGTGTTTACCTAACGTTTGATTTGATAGAATGGATGCCTGTGTATGCTTACATGCCATAGTTGTTTTCTACACAAATCATTAAGTCTGGGACATGAGTTCGCTCCACTGAGAATCGTCTTATTTTCTTAGTTTCTCGTAATATTCTGGGAAGGCCCCTTCAGAGTACTCTCTTCCGAGAATTACCCCATAAACCTTGTAACTGTACTGAACCTTACCAAAGACTCGATTAAGATCAAGGATAATTGCTCGAGAACCATCTGAGGGTTCATGCAATCTAGGTCTGGAACCCTTATGCAAGAAAGAGTATCTTTCTAAGGTCTTGGGGTCATGGGAGCCTGAAGCTCCGAGAGTTTGAACTTTGTGATTCAATATCAGAAGGAATAGCGAGGCTAAAATATAGAAATAAAATACCCTATCACTTGGTAAATGAATGGTCGGAATCCCTTCAAGAATACCCCAAGCCGATGGATCTAGAGAAGGAGAGTAGGCATTAACACCTTGCCCCTTCAACCTTCGCAAATAGTGATGGGATCCTAGACCATAGATCCCAAGGACCCATCAGAGCTCTATAAGTCGTCGATCTTAACCTTTACTTAGGCGAGAGAGTGAACTCGACTACGTCCCAAAAGTCCTGAAGACATCCAGACCATCCATGTTGGAGGAAATGTGGCTCGGATCTGACCATTTCGTGTATCAGGGATTCATGAGTTTGGAGTTGGAAGACCAGGCTGTTGGAGTCACAAAGTCCTAAGTCGCGAGATCGCGATGGGATCCTAGACCATAGATCCCAGGGACCCATCAGAGCCCTATAAGACGTCGATCGGAACCTTTACTTAGGAGGGAGAGTGAACTCAACTATGTCCCAAAAGTCCCGAAGACATCAGGACCATCCATGTTGGAGGACAGGTGGTAGAGATCTGACCATTTCGCGTATTAGGGATTTGTGAGTTTGGAGTTGAAAGACCAGACTCTTGGAGTCACGAAGTCCCAAGTCACGAGATAGTGATGTGATATGGGTCGTTTATCAAAGAGGAGGGACAACCGTGGGCTCTGACCATTTTGTGTATCGGGGATTCATGAGTTCGGAGTTGAAAGACCAGACTCTTGGATTCACGAAGTCCCGAGTCACTAGATAACTATGTGATCTGGGTCGTTGATCAAAGATGAATGACAGTCGTGGGATCTGACCATTTCTCTTATCGGGGATTCATGAGTTCGGAGTTGAAAGACCAGACTCTTGGAGTCACGAAGTCCCGAGTCGTGAGAGAGCGATGTCATCTGGGCCGTTGATCAAAGAGGAAGGATAGCCATGGGATCTAACCATTTCGGGTATCGGGGGTTCGTGAGTTTGGAGGTGGAAGACCAAACCCTTGGAGTCGCGAAGTCCTGAATAGAAAGAAGTAGGAGCAACCATTGAGTCAGGACCTCCTCTCCATATCGCATATCGAGGTCTCAGAGGTTGAGTGGAATTAGCTTGGACTGTAGAATCCCCAAGATTGTGAGTTGCAAGAGCTTGTGTAACACATGACACATCCTCTTGGTGGGACCCACGTGGTTGAAAAGTGGTGTGACGATAAGCTACCCAGAGAGAGGGAGAAGTGGTGACAGGTCGTGGACACATGTCGTTTGAAACGGGTGTCAACATCCTGTTGACTTCTCGTACTTAAGGTTCTCGTAAGAAAGGAGCACAAAGGCCCAACAACTCAAGTCGCGAAGTTGCGAGTCCCGAGAAGCCCGAAAGGAATCAAACCTTCTCTGATTTTCGCATCTTGGGGTTTTGTAAAAGAAGGACCCAGAGGTTCATCCTTTCAACTTGCGAACTTGCGAGTTGTGAGCAAGGCTTGTAGTTATCCCTATCCAATGGTCACCCATGGAGAGCACTAATAAGGAGGGGCCATACCATATCGGAATCTCGGGTATCGACAATTGGTGAATAAAATTCGAGGGTCTTCGACTCACGACTCGCGAGGTCGCGAGTTGAGAAAGGCGCTCACATTTAGGCGTGTATGTGGTCCTATCGAGATAGGGACTAAATAAATGGAGCCAGTGCTTTGTCATTAAGCGGTGGGTAGATCTGGACGGCTAGAATCTGTGCGCCGAGATCTATGGCCAGGGTTTCATTCTGGAGCCCCCTCATCATTCTACCTTTAAGATTGGGCTCGCTTGTATTGCTGAGTCATGAAACATGAAAAGGTTCCTGGTTTGTTTGGCCTGTGGTCCTAACCCACGATCATAGGGATATAAACAGGGGAGAACTAGCCTGTGCTAGGCCCTTGTAGGACTTCGGGGATTATGTCCCTTGAGGAAAAGCGAAATTTTATTATGTCGTAGTGGGTGTGTTACAGAACATGAGAGGAATTACGCCACACATGATTTGGAGCTTGTTTCCATAGTTCATGCCTTGAACATGTGCATACATTATCTCATGGGAAAGAAACTTGAATTAAGGACAAACCATAGTGGTCCGAAATATCTTTTTGAACAACCAGCTTTGAATGCTAGGAAAAAAAGATGGTTGGAAGTTTTAAATGAGTATGAATTTGACATCAATCTTATCAAAGGAAAATAAAATAAAGTTGTTGATGCACTCAGCAGAACAATACACCTCATGCATTCTACAATTGTTAGTATGCATCAGTCAAATTTAAAGAGAAGAATTTTAGATACTTTTGTTAGAGATCAACATTACCTACAAGTAAAATAAAGTTTACACCAAGAAAATGTAGAACAGAAAATTAAAGAGTATCAGATTAAGGAAGATGGATTACTTATGCATACAAATAGAATTTTGTTCCTAGTTTTCGAGAACTTAGGAATTTGGTGTTAAAATAAATGCATAATGTTCCATATGTCGGACATCCCAATTATCAAAAAACAATTGCAGCAGTAAGAAGCTAATTCTTTTGGGCATGAATGAAGAATGATGCTCTTGATTACATTTCCATATGTATGGGATGTCAGAGAGTAAAAGATAAGCTTAGACACCTAGTGGGTTTTCTTCAACCATTCCTAATTCTAGAGAAGGGAAGTGGCAACCATTTATTTTATAACTAAATTTTTGAGGACAACAAGACGACATGATTCCATAATGGTAGTTGTGGATAAATTGAGAAAGGTTGTTCATTTTGTTCCTATTAAGACGAATCATAAACCAACTAATATTTCATAAATTTACATGAGAGAAATTGCTAGGTTTCATGGGATACCTAAGGAAATTATTTCAGAGAGAGACACAAAGTTTAATTCAAATTTTTGGAGGGGTTTATTTAAAAGATTTGGTCAAATATGAATTTTAGCACAAAATTCCATTAACAGTCATATGGGAAGACAGAAAGAGTCAACCAAGTGATTGAAGACATGTTGAGAATGTATGTGATAGATAAACCATCTAAGTGGGAATAACTTACATTTGGTTGAGTTTTCTTATAATAATTGGTATCTAGCTTCATTGAATATGATCCCATTTGAATCTTTGTATTGTAGAAAATGCAACACTCCAGTGAGTTTGGAGAACTCAACAGACAAAGTAGTACTTAGGCCAGAATTGCTCAAGGACATGGAAGACCAGATGGTTAAAATTAAGCAGAATTTAAAGGCAACTCATGATAGATAGAAAAGTTATGCAGATAGGAACATGACAGCTAAAGAATTTAAAGTGGGGGAGCATGTTATTTTAATGTTGAATCCCAAGAAGATCTCATTGAAGTTGGGTAGTTGTACAAAGCTAGCAACCCAATTCTATGGTCCATTTGATATCTTGGACAAAATAGGGCCAGTTGCATACATGCTTGT
This sequence comes from Picea engelmannii, assembly GCA_009831015.1. Classification (NCBI taxonomy): domain Eukaryota; kingdom Viridiplantae; phylum Streptophyta; class Pinopsida; order Pinales; family Pinaceae; genus Picea; species Picea engelmannii. Next base: position 7,111 of record ML884104.1, on the reverse strand, counting down.
ATTTCCTGCTTCCATGAATGTGCATAATGTCTTTCATGTCTCTTTGCTGAAAAAAGTATATACATGATCCTAACAATGTGACTGATTGGAATTTGATTAAGGTAGAACCAAAGGGATACTTTCAGGTCCATCCAGTGCAAATATTGAACCGAAAAATGAAAATGTTGTGTTATAGAGTTATAGAGATGGTAAAAGTTCAATGGACATATTATGGTCCTAAAGATACTACTTGAGAGCATGAATATGCCATGCGAGTAGAGTACCCATGAATTTTTGAATAAATTTTGAAAATTTTATATATGTTTTGTATATGCACTGAGGATGGTGCCAAAATAAGGGGGAGGGGAATGTAATACCCCATTTTTTGTCCCGAGATTAAATAAAAAAAAAAATTATTTGATCAAAGGATGAAGTGCCCAAATAATTAGAGAGGCCATCATGCCTAGGAAATGTAATGTTTTGATCATTATTAATAATAAAGTACATCGTTGGTTGCTATATGAACAAGGAAAAGAGTTATATGGGGATATGATTACATGAGAGAGGGAGCTTAAGGGGACAAGTCATTTTGTCATATTTTATTTATCCAAAATTGTTTTAATGGAGAGAAGTGGTTACATGAGCTTCTTGGGGAAGGCTATTTGGTTCTTGATTTTCAAGTAAATATATAAACCCATCTTGTGGGGTGTTCGGGGGTTCTTAGTCACTCACTATGTTCATTCATTGTTCATTTTTCACACTCTCCATTATGTTCACGTTTTCACTCATTCATTATTATTGTTGGAATCGGACCATGGGGGCGAATTATTGATGAGGAAGCCAATTTTTGTTGGTTTTAGTAGTGACTGGTGTGACCCACCAATGAATTTGTGCACACATGTCTGATATGTATTATAATGTGTTGAATTTTATGCATAGTTGTGAGTCATGAGAGTCCCAACATGAAGATTCTTGACTAGATGCATTGGAGCCCTGGAAGGAGGTGGACAGCCCGAGGGACTGCGTGGCAGAGAAGGGGGTCCATTCTCTTTGGTTGTGCAAGATGGAGAGATGAGATTTGGTGTAAATTGGATTGGTGTATGTTGAGGAACATGTGAGATCTTGAGTGATGATTGGTTTGCAAAGCTATGTGACACCTTAGAACCATCCTTGTGGATTCATAGCCTTGGCTCAGGGGTGACATTGTTTTTGAGACTTGGAACAATAGTGTCTATGGTTAGGTGCAAAATATTTGGTTTGTAGCCACTTGGTGAACCATTGTTTTAAATATAAGTGCTCTTTGTCACAGTTTCTATGTTGTATTTTTTTTTTTTTGTGTATTAATTATTGTCTCTAAGATTTGTATGTTATAACATGCATGCTTGCTAGTTATTTCTATGCATGGAATGTTTAAAAATTATTTATATTGTAGAATGAATATTTATTATTGCATGTTTTTTTATCATGGTTCTTCCATGCTTCTTTAATAATTAAATCCTGTTAGAATTCGAAATCAGTTTAGAAGTGAGTTTTGGAGTAGCGTTCCATGCCCGAGGGTGGTTGGGTACGTTACACTTTTCCTGCATAGTTCCCTCTTACAAATCATTCATGTGCCTTTGATAATATCATATTTATTTCATTGTATAATATGAAGAATCGTAAAATATCGTTTGTGCCTAACTTGTATAGCCTTCCTGATATCAGTTGGTAGTTTGATTCCTTCACTACTAATTGCTTATTATACACAAATGTAAAGTATGATGGGGCTATTCCTATATTCAAAAATTGTATTATATATGCAAAATATTAATCAATCATCTGAATTGCAAATAGGTGTGCATCTCAAATACTTTCATTAAAGTTTCTTGCATGTTCACCTCACAGTATGCACGATAAGTGATATGGTCCTGAGTTGAATTTCCCTAGTTTCACGATCACCTCAAATTCATATTCCTGAAAAAAAAAATAGACAAATGGATATTCTCCCCCCCAACAGTGTCTTGTTGACTAGGTATCTCAACGGAGAATAGTCTGTATATATCTTAAAGTGAGATCCAAGCAAGTAATGTATGAACTTTTGCAAAGCATATACCATTGCCAAACCTTCTCATTTTTTCATAGTGTATTTATTTTATGTAGAGGATAAATTCATACTTGTAAATGCAATAGGATGGTCTAACTCTCCTTCACCTGGCTGAGCCAAAACTTCTCCCAATGCTATACATGATGCATCCACTTGAACATGAAATTCCTTTCTCTAGTGAGTAAAAACTAGAATCAATGAAATGACCATGTTCTATTTTAGTGTATAAAATATCTTTTGACATTCCTCATTCCACTGAGACTTAACTTCCTTCTTCATTAACTTCTCCATAGTGGTTGTGATCTGTACATATCCTTTGATGAACTTTCTATAGTATCTCGTATGATCCAATATTAACTGCAAAGTTTCAACGTGGTCTTTCAAGAGGTTAAATATTGTCAAGTCATCTAAGTACACTTCTAAGGACTTATGAATGAACTCTTTGAAACTTGCAACAACTACTGTAGAAAATTTTGTGGTGCATTCTTCAAACCAAACGACATAACTATGTACTAGTAACAATCCCATTCTATTGCAAAGGTGGTCTTATATCCATCTTCTTGTGCAATCTTGATATGGTGGTATTCCGAGAATCTGTTCGTGAAAGAGTAAGTATCCTAGCCTCCTACATTTTCCAACACTTCATTTGTAAATGGGGTAGGAAATGGGTCGTGTAAACAAGAATCATTCCGCTATCTCATATCTATACATATCTCAATTCCTCTTGTCTTCTTGTCTTGGAATACCATTGAGATGATCCATTTCTATTCTTCAATGGGTTCTATAATTTCAGCTTCTAACATTATGTCTATCTTTTCTTTTACCTTTTCCTTATAAATCGGGTTCACTCTATACGGTATCTACTTCATAGCTTTGGCGTCTAGTTTCAGCGAGATATTCATTTATCCTAACTCCCCAACAATCCCTTTCATCTTCCAGAACGTAGTTGGAAACAGATCTTGATATTCATGGAGCAAAGAAAAAATATTCTCGATTGTCTCATCACTACAGTAGTCTCCTATGTTGGAAAACTTAGGCTTCTCTTCTATACCAATGTTCACTTTGTGATTTCTTAGGGGATTTGCATATATAGATGACTCAATCTCCACTTCTTCTATTGCATGTTCCCCTTCAGTCTCTAGTATCTGCAAATTCTAGGGGTCTTCATCCTCGTGGTCTTCTTGAAAAAACATTATAATAGTCTAGTACCTCATCAACTGTCACAACAAATCTAGGTACAATATAAAAGGGCATGGACACTATCGAATCCTATGATGAAAAAATCTTATTCTTGATAACCAACAAGGTTAAATCAATCAAAGGATTATTATTTTTAAACTTGAACATTACCTTGAATTTCCTAGTCAACTTTTCCCAATCTCTTGTGCCTCTGTGCACTTCTAGTTCTATGTACCAATTCTTCAAAGCGGTGTCTAGAGTATGCATAAATACATGTGTCCATTCTTGTTGAGGTATTGATTTCCACATCGCGCTACACTTCATAATATGGTCTGATGGGAAACTTACTAAGATATAATTTTCCATGATACTTTCATTCTTTGTTCCAATTCTGAATTCTAATAACCTTTTGCACTGTTTCCAATCTCTTGCAACCTTTTCTACTGTTGTCGGTCTCTTACTCCATCCTTGTGTGAAGCACACCATCTTTCAGGGGTTTCTTTCAGTGCAACATATAAATATAGTAGTCTCTATTAATATAATTTTTGAAATTAAAATTCTCTTATGAGAGAAACTACATCATTTAGTCCATCATACCTTGGAGGTTCACATATCCCAATTCCAATCCATCGTAACGCACTAGTAATCCGAGAAAATTTCCTTGTATACACCTTGTGCAATATTTGCTTCCAATTCTCCAAAGATTCTTTTGAATCTGACACACATGAATTGATACTTCTCCAACTAAGTACACCTTCAATTGTAGGATTGACATAATCATCCATCTGCGCAATCATATTATATAGAGTGTCAAGTTATTTTCTCTTTATTGACTCTACATATCTCCTTCCTTCAATAAGATCTAATGATGCAATAACATTCAAGTCTTCTACTTATAATATCATCTGTATTTTCTTTATATCAATGATAGTCTAATTAGCAAATGCCTAATCAAGTCCCAATAGTGCTAGGTAAGGTGTATTTCCATCTATTATTTCTATCACTTCAAAGTCCACTACACTACACACTCCAACAATATTGACACTTACCCCTATCAACCTTCCAACTAAAACAATATTATGTTGGTTCACTAATATAAACTAGATAGGAAACCAGATCAACTTCGACTGGCCCATCATCTCCCAAGTTTGTCTCGGGATAATATTCACATCAAACCCCAGATCCAAAATTATACTGTCCATGTCATAATTTCCTATTTATGCATTGATCCAGAACCCCCTATTTGTTCTCTTCTTTTAGTGCACTTGATTAACTACTCTGTGTGGGACAATTATTTCTTTATCTTGGGCACAATGCTCAATCATTCCACGCAGACTATTCAAAACATATTTATCTTTCATTAAATATAAACAACTTCTTAAGAAACCTTGCAAGGTTCTTACCTTTTTAACTTGCTTTTCTGAATGGCCATAGACTAGAGGCATATTAAACACTAATGGTTTATCATGAAAGGGTGGCGCAATTGAATTTCATGTTATCTAGTTTGCTCCAATCAATTCTTTTCTTACTTGTTGGTAGGTATCTTTCTATTTCCTTCGATCAAACAATGATATTGGATATGTTGCTTTCCTTACCCTCTAGTGGATTCTATTCCCTTGATCTTTCGCATCCACTCTGGTTCTCATCCCTTTCTGCATAATTTTTTCTATCTAAGGTGTGTTTGTCGTGTGCTTCTATTGCGATCATCTATACATTTGTGTTCCTCTTTTCTTTCCATTTCACAATCAAATGTGGGTAATCCTATGTCACATGGTCTACTACATGTCGTGCACAGGTTCAGATAGTCTTGCACTAAATTTCGAAGATGATTACAATTATAAGATATGATTGGACCTCTCCATCTACCAAAGCCTCCTCTTCCACGACCTATAAAACCTCCTCGTCCTCCTTGATTATATCCTCTAGAATTATTATACTGTGGATCTTCTCCTTGTACTCTATATGCCCTGCTCTCTCATCAAATCAAATGCACATAAATCCTTATTTTCATGTCCTATTGAATTACAAAAGTTGCAAAGCATGTTCCTAGCAATGCTCTAGTATTTTTGCATCAATGAATAGTTATGAGGGTGTTGATTCACTGTTTTTCAAATATCTCACCATAACCCCAATGAATTTGGAGCTCCCATATTCAAATATTGTTGAAATGCTTGACATTCATCTTTATGATGACCCTTTATTCTACAAGTGATACACTGAAATCCCTCCTGCTTTCCTTTTCCTTTCGTAATTTCATGTAACTGAATACTCAATACTACCTAAAGATTCTAGCTATGATGCAATCTTATACTACATCAAAGGGCAGTGTATATGTGGAAACAATCTTGCAATAAACCACTCCCTTTGTTGTTCATCTGGAATCTAGAATGTCAGTCGATCCTTCAGTATCTTGAATCGTTGATTGTAGTCCCACACTTATTCATTTACTATCTGTTTGATCTACTTCAGCTCTCTAATGCACTGCGACTGAGACTTAGGCTTCTGGAATTCTTTCAGAAAGGTTTTCCTTACCTCTGCTAATGTTCTTGTCTGGCCCCCATAGGTAGTATTATGATATTTTATATACCATAATAGTGTGAAATCTATGAAGGTCATCCACAACTACACAATCTTCACATCATCGTCATGGACATTCTTCACAATCCATATTGTGTCGCAAACAAACAAATTTTATTCTAGATATTCTGAACCAACCCCTTGAAAGAGAGGCATCCTTATGGTGGGATTTACCCCCTCCATCGTGTTCCGCACAATATTTTTTCATGACAACACTAAATAATTCTAACTCAACTTATTACTTCCACTACTTTGATTACTTATATCGTTATCTTTACTTCCTTCACTATCTATAATTGAAAAAACTTATGATCTTACCTTAGTTATTGGTGACACACATGATCGTGGGTTCGACACATATTCCATCATGAGTGGGATCCTAGATTGAGTTGACTGACCTTACCTTATGAAGGGCCTTTTGTGACACACACAAATATAACCATGTAATCCCAAAGACACTACATAAAATAATTTTATTTATTGTGCTACAAATCAATTAAAATACCTCACGAAGTGGTTTTATATGAGGAATACCTTTTCGATGCCTCCCGACAACACAAACATCAACCTCGTTCAACGTTCAAAACGTGTATAGTTTGACCTAAAAACACATTAACACGGACAGGTACAGTAGAATAGTATTATAGTATGGGGAACATACGTCTCCTCTTATACGCCAGCCAGCTAACATATTTTCGCAGAGAGTCCAACAATTTGAGAGTTCGCCTCGAACTCGTTGGTGGTCTGTGATGCTGTTGCTTGCCTCAGTGCTCTCATATCTATATTCATGGACGGGGAAGCATGTGGATATAGGATTCTGGAGGTGGCTTTACGGAGGTGTTCTCGCGAAACTGTCAGGCATATATGAGGAAGCACCAGAGAGTATTCACAGAACACAAATCCTCGTTCAAAAAATCCCCGAATCCCGTTCTCTGTTTTGAGGGGTTTGGGGTTCTGTCTGGTCCCCTTCGACAATTGTTCGGCACCCTGCACGCTTCTAGTGCCACAAACCAGATTCACATTACACTTCAACTGCCACATACCCGTTAGCTCTGTTAGGCAGTTGACGATTCAACTGTCTAACGTCTGGTATGTTGGACAACCACAGAGCCCAACCCACAACAACACAGTCTGTTATTACGGTTGGAAATCCCAATCGATCACTTCTAACAGCGGATATTTTATTTGATTTATTGTTTATATTTAATATGTTGCTAAGTACGACTATCACATGCATCTTCACTCTACATTTTAAGCACGACTCTCTATAATTTTAATATTTTTTTAGGTACG
>WSFP011492893.1:0-14641 GCA_009831015.1 Picea engelmannii | reverse complement strand
AAGAGGAGGAAGGAAGAATGATAGATAAAAAGAGAAGAGACAAAGAGAAGGTGTTGAAAAGGAGGAATGATGCTAAAAAGAAACAAAAAATATAATCCGACAAAGAAAAGGCGAGGGCAGAAAAATGAAATGAAAGCTGAAGAAAAAGATGAAGCTAATGAAAAAGTTGAAGCCAAAGAAAAAGTTGTTGCAGAAAAAGAAAAGGTACTAGCTGAAGCAAAAAGAGTGGCAGCAGAATTAGAAGATAAAGAATCAATGGATAAAGTTGTTGAAGAACAAAGATAGAAGAAGAATGGAAATGATAGAGAGGGTGACATACACTCGATGGAATTGGATATCCCTGGAACATCCACCATAGGTCTAGGAACATAAACAATGAGCATTGGTCTAGGCCTCGGGCCCTGGGAACCTTTTCGATCAACTGAAATATTGGATCTATTAAGTTTCACATACGATAGTAAAACTGGTAGAATTGTGCAAGAAAGAGTGGAAAAGGTTCCAGTAATAGAAGGAGCCCCTTTTTCAATGGTTACTCAAGTCCATGTCACATGATATTTGAGGGAAGACACTATGGAAACAACTAGGGTAGGATTTTCATTTATGGATGCAACCATTAACAATATACAAAGGTTATTCCAACATAATTAAGAGAAGGAGGTGAGGATCAGAGAGCTAGAAGAGAGGCTCCAAAAAGTAAATATTGATGAAAGGAGTCTTCTCAACTTTAAGGTTAGTGTAGAAAAATTAGGAATTATTTGGAAGGTGCCATCATTGACATGTATACCAACCTACATCTCTTCCAAAATAAGGTGGAAACAGTTATTGATCAAAACAATCGGATACAAATGCAGTTGAAACAATACAACACTATCTGTGAAGGTATAGCTGAAATTGATACCTGGATAGTGGATAATCTCGATGCGCCTCCAGATCTATATCGACCCTCAAAATTAGCAAGAAAGACAAACATGTACACATTAGATCATTGTCAGTAGGTAGGGGAAAACGTAGATAAATAAGTAACCAATGCAATGGCGATATGTTTGAGGACTCACAAAAATTCCTAAGAGTTGATAAGGAATGGTTTTCTCCCAAGATTAGATGAACATGGAAATAATTTGGTCACAAAATAATTGGTGAATGCACTCCAAGACAACACGATTTGAAGGAGACAGATAGTCAAAGAAACAACCTTTGTCTCAACCAATCTCATTGACCAACATATACTACAGTCGGTGAAGCTTCACACTATGATACATGCTGACATGAAAAGACTAGAGAAGGATATTAGTGCTCTTAATGACAACATATCCATGATATAATCAACACTAGAACAACTATCATATAGGATAATTGAGTCACTATATAAGAAGTTGGAGGTTTGGATAGGTTATCTTCGAGGAAAAAGTTCATAGGGAAAGGAAAAACAATTGTTTTTCTCTCATCCTTTTTCTAACCACCTCAAGTTTCATACTTTCTACCACTTTTCATTAGAATAGATAAGATGAACAGTTTGTAACTGCCTCTTCAAGAAGAAGGAGAAAGGGCACTAACATTTTGTATAAAATAGAGTAGAAACTTGTGAAAAGGACTTTTGGCTTTTCAAGCATTGTATAGACCCAAGAAATTTTTTCGAGAACTTATACATTGTTAATGAATATTGAGAAGCCCTCAGGGCCAACATATTATATAAGGAATTCTGTGCAGACACATAGCATAGCTTTGAGCTACTTCAAGTGAAGATAATTTTTATTTTTATGGACTGTAAGAATGTTTGTTTGTTGTGGACTAATTCTTATACAATCTTTGTCATTCTATAGTTATCGATATTTCTTTGAATGTTTCAATGAATTGAGATTTGTGGGTTATTACAGTATACATTATTGTGATCTAGAATAATCTGATTATATACATATGTATGCATTTGTCTCCAATCTTCCCCTTTTGTTACTGCTAACTGTATAAAAGTTGTGTAAGGTTTTGGTTGGATTATAACTCACCGATTACTCTAGTGTTCTCCTAGATAGGATAGGTTAGCATAGATTAGTGATAGATTAGTTGTATTTACATATATGGTATTCATCTACATATCTTCATTTAACGCACCCAATTCATTGGTACATCGAACTGTAACCGATACAAAAAAATAAAAGAAAAAAATAAATGGCAGCCGAGCCAAATTCCAGATGGGACTCCTAATCCAAATGGTCTATAGTCTAATTGGGACTGTATACCGGGGAGTACCCCTTTTATTTGGGTGAAGTTGAACTTGTCAAAATGCCCCTAGGGAATCATATTTTTCCAAGTAGCTCTTATTTCTATTATAAATTGAAGATACAACCATTAGGGTTTCAGAAAATCACTTTAAAGCTTTGACTTTACTCTCATTTCAACCATGAAAGTTTGCTAGAAGGCTGCCATAATTCATCTACTAGTTGTTGTTCTTCTTTTGGGTGGTCTACATGCAAGTTTCAGTGGTTGAAATTTTCTATTGTAGAAAAATTTTTCTACATCCATAAGGCTGCAATAATATCTCTTCAATACTTTTACTTAACAATCTTTAATTGTTGCTAATGTATTGTGCTATCATACTTGAGTTATACTAGTATTTGCTAGATAATCTCTCGCATATTTTCTTGGAATTTGGTGAATTGTTTAGAATCCCTTTTATTCATTTCATTAATGGTATATATCATTATATATTTCTTCTAATTAGTAAAAAATTATTCACTTTCTTTTCCATTAGGTTATTATGCTCATTTCGTGTGTTTTTGTGTGTCTTGGGTAGGTATAACAATCTTTCGTAGGTACCCAAGCACTTGGAAACCATTGATCATCACCAAGACTTATTTCCAAACCATATTCCACTTAATAGTTTGAACTACATGGTATTCACTTCCATAACCACATTTTCCACCTCATTTCCCCCCAGGGTCACCCAAGATTCCCCCCTTGTGTTGAATTTATCCTTCATTAAAGAGACGGGAAAGTTTATCTAAGGTGATAGTGGGTAGACACTCACACCGTTATCACCATCCCATGGATTGGGTCAGGATTTTCCCAACCTACAATTTTTTCGATAACATTTTTGTGTCATTGTCGAGGAGGATTTTGAATCCTCTTTCATGCCCTAATGACACTTTGGAAATCTTTGATTCCAAATCCTTTTCCCGTGATATTTTATGGCGATTCTATTTGAGGTAAGTTCCCTTTTTTCCATTTTGATGATATTTTCATAAATTTCATCTTGTGACTCCATTGAGATATTACCCTAATTAATGGAACCATGGCATCATGTGACTTACCATGCCCATTCCATAAGGTGTACCCTACATTTGATGTTCAGGATATCCCTGGATATCCAAATAATTGTTTTGTGGACTAGAGGTAAATTTAGCCCAAGTTCAGTGGTGATCCAACTCTAGTAGTCACCCATGTCATGAATTATATGAAGTGTGCTTCAATATTAAATGCGCTACATGAAGATGTCCTGATGAAAATTTTCATATCTTCTCCGGAATCAAGTCAAAGGAATTCACTTGCACACTCATATGATCTTAAAAGTATCTGGTATTCTAGAAATCTCATTGAATAATTTATCATGCATTGTCAGCCACCTACTTATATTTTGCAATATACTTTCCAAGAGCTCAAAGATGTTGTTTAGGGACTCAAAATGACCCCAGAAGTTAGGGACCCAAAAACTAGGAAAAAACTGTTGAACTGGGAAACTGCCAAAATGAGCTAGTTGGAATAGGTGGGAGGCCACCAACATCTAGATGGATCAATATTCCCCCCTTAGGAAGAAATGGTATCCATTGCATTGAGTTCCCCCATTAGATGAGGACATGTTTTCTGAATTTGGCCCCAAGTGAGCCACTTTCCTTGGTGCAAGAGTTTCCCTACTTTGACAAATCGATATAGTTGGATCCTTTGTTGGTGAGTTCCCTTGACCTGTTTGTCCAAAATCTGATCACTGGATGACTATTTTATGTAGTTGAGGTTGAGCTCTATTTGTGTCATTTTTTTTGTTGTCTCTGAGGTGTCCAATAATGGTGGGAATTAAGGTCGAAGGAGATCCACGTTGAACACTGGGTGCAGGCCAAGGAAAGGGGGAATGTTGAGGTCAAAAGCATTAACACCCACTCTCTGCTTTCAACCTTCATTTAAGAGATACAATTCCTTTTTGTTCGTGTCTTTACCAATTCTCAATTTGAAGCTACACACAAAAAAGGCTATGATCCCTTCTCTTCTCAGGACCAGATCAACCAAGTTTTCCCTTGTGGGTGAAGCTTCCAATGGGGTCCGATAAGGCGTTCTTTCTGCAAATGCAACCAGACGTTTTTGCCCACCTGAAACTTATGTCACACCCGGTGTTGATCATGGTGTTGCTTGTACTTTTAATTGGACTTATGTAGGATATCCTGAACCTCTTGGTGGATGTGTTGGATCTGCTCAATGAATCGAGAGGATTTTTCAACTTCAGTTGGAGAAGGATATGAGTTGGTCAAGGTGACCACAAGGGGTAGTGCAACATCTATGGGACCCAATGGTTGGAATCCCAACCCCACCTGAAAGGGGTTGTGTCCAATTGAGATATGCAGGGCTCAATTGTAGCTATGTTGGACATGGGGAAGAATCTCATCCCATGTGGAAGGGTTCTTGGAATTATACATGTGCAGGATATGAAAGATCATTCGATTTATGATCTCGATTTGGCCATATTTCTGGGGGTGGAAGGTCATGGATTTGTTGATCTTGGTGTCGAGCAGTGACCAAAGGCTCAACCAGAATGTGATGAGAAATTGACTTTCCTAATCTGAGACAATGGTTTGTGGGATTCCAAAATGTACCCAGACTCATTCAAAGAAGAGCTTTCCAATGGCCTCTGTTTTGATTCTCTTCTTGTAGGTGGCCATAATCACCATCTTAGAAAAGTGATCAACAACCACAAAAACATAGTCATTTCCCTGGTAGGTGGATGGGAGGCATGACATGTAGTCCATGGAGATGGATTCTCATGACCTATCAGGAGTAGGAAGAGGGGTGTATAGGCCCTATTTCTTAGTGTTCGGTTTGGAAATAGCACAGGCAGTGCAAGAACTGATATACTTGCCGACCTCCTGTCGAAGTTTCAGCCAATAGAAATGTTTTTGTAACATTTCCACTATCTTTTCGATGCCGAAGTGTCCTACCAACTGATTATAGTGGGATTCATAGATCATCTTCACTCACTCGCTTGATGGAACACAGATATGGCCCAAATGACACAACAACCCATCCTGAAGATGGAAATTAGCGGCGACTGCATTTGCACCCAAAATTTGGTAGGTGTTGGTGAAGTCTGGGTCTGTATCATAGATTTGGGGCCATCCATAGGTCTCATGGAAGAAAGATTCTAGAACCATGTTGAGTGCCACGACTGGTGGTCTGCTGAGGAAATCAATGATGCGGCTTATACTTGATGTTGAGGTGGAATTGATGCAAGTATGTGGAACACTTCTGATGGTGGTCATTCTACAATTTTCCTTGTTTTTTCATGAACTATAGTGGCTTATGATCAGTGTGGATGACTGTCACCTTCCCAAGAATGTAATGTCTCCATTGGTGACAAGCTTTCATAATGGAGTACATATCTTTGTCATAAGTAGGGTAATTACAAATAATATTTGATAGTGTCTCACTATGATAGGCCACGGGGTGGCCGTGATGAGTGACAACAATGCCCACAACATAGTCTGAATCATATATATCGATTTCAAAGGGATGATGCAGGTCTGGTAGTGAAAGTACTGGGGCTGATAACACATGTTTCTTTAAATCATTGAACGCTTTTTGTTGGGATCATCCCCACACAAATTTTTCCTTACCACCACCCTTGGTTACTTGGCTGAGGGCCCATGCAATATCCCAACATGAAGCTATGGTAGAAATTAGAAAGTACCAAGAATCTTTGAAGCCCAGTGAGTGTGGTTGGGGCTGGCCAGTCACAGATGAATTGGATATTGGTTGGATCCACATGTACACCATGTTGATCAATGATGTAGCCTAGGTAATGGACCTCGGCCATGCCGAAGGAGAATTTTTCCAAGTTGGTGTATATCTTGTGTTGTCGCAGGGTGTGAAAAACCTGTTGAATATGATGCAAGTGTTATTCCCAAGTATTATTGTAAATGAGAATGTCATCTAGACACACCACTAAAAAAGTATTGGCGAATGGTCATAGGATATCATCCATCATCCTCGTGAAAGTGGCTGGAGAATTTGTCAAGCCAAAGGGCATGACCAACCATTCAAAAATACCTTCCTTTGACTTGAAGGCGGTCTTCCATACATATGTCTATTCTATCAGGACTTGGTGGTAGCCATACTTTAGATCAATATTAATGAAGTATTTGGCCCCTATGAGCTAATGAAGGAGGTCATCTATTTGGGTAATCGGGTACTAGTTTCTGACTGTGATTTTATTCAGGGCACGATAACCAATGCAGAGTCATCAAGTTCCATATTTCTTCTGTACCGCCATGATTGGGCTCCCACAAGGTGATGAACTCGGATGGGTGTGCCCCTTGTGGAGCAGTTCTTGGATCTGTTGCTTCATATCTTCATTCTCTAATAGAGAGTGGCGATACACTGGACCATTGGGAAACGGTGTGTCGGGGGTCATATCGATGGGGTGCTTGACTTGAGAGTGCATCGGTGCCCCGGTAGGTGAGGAGAAGGTATCGGAGTATGATTCCACAACCTTATCCACTTTCTTGTGTCATGTGGAGAGGTCCTCCATGGAGAACTTGGATGTGGCTGCGATCTTTCGCTCATTCTGAGAACGAATCATGAAGAAGACAAACTTCCCCATATGAGAGATGAACTTCCTTAATTTATTGGCAAATATCAAGGAAATAACACTAGGTGGGACTTCCTCCAGTATCTTGTACAATTTATTGTTCAAAGTAATAATAACATAGCAAGGCCTAGACTCATATACAACATGGCGTTTCCATAAATATGGTTGGCCCAAAAGAACATTACAAACTTTGAGAGGGGAAACATCACACAATAACTCTTCTTTGAAGGGCTTGATGTTGTATGACATGCGACATTGTTGGTTGACACAGATGTTGCTTCCTTGGAGGATCCATCTGATGGTGTAGGGTTGTAGGTGTGGCGTTGTCAGCAGGGAGAGTTGCTTGATTACCTATGTTAATATGATTTTCTTCTGGATACCACTATCAATGATGAAGTGCAGCGAGGTACCCTTCACCCACATCTGTGAATAAAAAATGTGCCCACCTTCCTCTGGTTCGCCTGGTTAACCAAGTTGGAGCTTAGTGGTAGCAACGGTAGCACTGGGTTCCGCATCAATGATCTGTCTTCCCCTTTCTAGTTCTGAATAAGAGTCATAACCCGCATATGATTAAGAGGCTTTCACCTTAGCCACCAATGACTACTTTGAGCAACAATCAACAGTTTTATGCCAGGGGCTCTAATGGAAGTCATACCACTTTTCGGTATCTTTCTTTGTCTTTTTGGTGTCCTTCTTTTCTTGCAACCTAGACTGGTTTTCCTGAGGTGGTCTGTATTTTCTCTGTCCTTTTTTTTGCAGGTTGGGGCCGCCCTTTCTTAGATTTCTTTTTGAGGGGTTCCCAGGCCCAAATTGACACATCTTTTGTTTGATCTTTTGCTTGATTTTGACGACATATCGGTAGGTCGTGCCCAAGGATGAGATGTCCAAAAAATCCATTTCGGTATGGATGTAGCTATGTAGATCTTCGTGATATTTGAGAACCATATGTCACTCAAAATATTTGATACCCATCTTGGTGCACAAGTTATGGAAGATATTTTTGAACTCGAGCACTGCTTGGTCTCTTTCCTGCCATAGTGTGGTCCATTTTGTATACAGGTCATCATAACTTCCAAAAAGGTAGTATTTTTCATTAATAGCATCACCGAAGGACTCCCAGGTGACCGTGACTATAAACAATGAGGGTTCCTATGTTACCTTCTTCTCATAAAAAGTTTCCCACCAATCTTTGACACGGGGAACAACTTTGAGGAGAGAAAAAGTAATATTTTCTCTATTTGAGAACTTATGGATAGAGAAATGTTGGCACAGGGGCAGACCCAAGGTTCAACTCTACAACACTGCACCAAAAAAACCCTAACTACCGGCCCTTTAGGCAACACTTGCAAAGCAAATGAAGTCTCACCTGAGGTAGAGGCAGGGGTGGTTGGAGGACTCCAGTGTCAGCAACCTTAGCTGGGACACAGACCTGTGATTGTAACACCTTAACAAAGAACTTAGAAATTATGATTCATCATTATTCAGTCTTATTTTACAGTGTATTTAAACCCTAACAATAGATAAACACAACATTCACACAGATCCAATAGATTCAAGCACTAAGCATACCGATAGAGATCAAATCTATCATTCATTCACATTATTCACCACTAAGCTATCATATCAGATTCATATATAATTTAACATCACACTAAGAATTGAATCACATAAACAAAATAAAAACCAAGGAGCATAAATCATTCACAACACAGGATATACGTGGTTCACCCCCACCCTGGGGCTACATCCACCAAGTCTTTGTATTATTTATTAGCTTCTTTAAATCTTCATACATGCACAAAGCCTCAAAATCAACTTCCTAGATGACAGGAGATCTGTGCACCTCGCTAAATCCTCCTTCCTTGTGTTATATCACAAAGCCTTCCATGGTCTCTTACAATCACTTGCACTTAGCTCTACAAGCCTCACACACTATGCACAAACCAATTAGCACTCAACACTTAACACACTTACAATTGACTAGTCACTACTATTCACTACTCACTACTCATTATTCCTTACATATCCTAGACTTCTATTTATACATTACAAAATAGGCCTAAGCATGGGTAAACCCATGTGCCGAAATCCCCATACCCATTACATAATCCCAAAACCCAAAAAGGCCCTAAAAAGTAGTCGATATGCTGCGATCTCCGCTTCGTCTTGCGCTCTGCCTTCAACAATATGTTGAAGTCCCAAAAATAGGTCAAACATGACCAAGAATCCTCAAAACTTGGTCAAGGGCCAATAGGCCCCCAACACTCACCTGTGACTCATCCCGAGTCACTCTGATCTGGGTAATTCTATCTCAAAATCCTCAAGCTTGGCTCGAGATATTTCGACTTGTTGTTGTGCCATGGCCTCCTTCTCAGCAAACTCTTGGATAATAGCTTCGTTGGCAGGTCCCTCTAAGCGTTGTTCAGTTGCAGTGAGAAATTTCTTTAGTTCTTCTCCTTGACCTTCGATCTCTAAGAACAGTTGGAAAGCCTAATCCTGTATAGGTTGGAGCCTCTGAGTCATTTCCATGACTCTTCTCTGAATGGTGTGGACTTGTTGTTGCGTAGTGCACTACTCTTGGGATTGCTTCATCCTTTCAACAACTGATAGGGGCTTCATCTATGCCTGTATTGTTTCTACTTGTTGCTTCGCCACCTGGAGTTGTGATTCTAGTGCCTTCAGTTCTAGATTCTCATTGAGTCTCTCATAAGTCTAGGCACTATGATCACTTAGTTGTTTACATTCCATGGCAACGACCTTTATTCTCTCAACTGTGCTTTGAGCAGTTTCATCTCTTTGATGCCTCACATATTGCGGGGTGTCAGGAACTGTGCAGAGCTCTAAGTATGCTATTCTTTGTTGTAGTTTTTTAATATCTTCTACGAGCTACTCTACTTGACGCTCAACTCAGCCTTCTGCCTTTGGATATAAGAATGTCACAGAGCGAAGTTCTCTGTTGACTACTTCTTTCACTTCGAGTTGTTCTATGAGAAACTATTCTTTTTCTTGTTGGATCTGTGCTTTCTCCTCTTCAAAATTTTTCTAGAGAGCAACCTTCTCCTACTCCGCAACTAAGAGTTGTTCTATGACTCCTTCTTGCACTTGCTTCAAGGCCTGGGTGGATTATTTTGTTTCTTCCTGTGCATGAAAAAGGTGAGATTTAGTCACATCAGCTAGTTAGCGGAGTTGGGTTGGATCATCTCCCAACTCTGGTTCTTCCGACGGAAGGGGAAAAGTGGACACTCTACAACTGGACTGAATATCCTGTTATACCCCTCGGAGCTCAACCTCGATTTTTTTGTACATCTCCTCCTTCTTGGATTCATGTTTCTGCAATATTTCCTATGAGGTGTCGTTTACAGCTACAATGATGAAGTCAAAGTCATCGACGGTGAGCACAGTCTGCATCTTGGTCAAGGTGGCTCTGGATTTATGTAGGGGAGAGGGTTTTAGGGGAGAAACCTTCCTCTTCTTCAAGGGATCAACCTCATCTCTAGACGGTGTTACTTCACCTTGCTTTTGCTCATCTTCTTTTCCAATTATCTCTTCTACTTCGTCATCACCCCCTTAGCTAGGTGATACTGAAGCAATTTTTTCTAATGTGCTGCTTAAGTCTTAGACTTCTGTGGTCTTCTTCCTTCTGTTGGTTCTGGGTGTGTCATGTTCTTTGTGAGTGGACTTTGAGCTTTCAAGGTTGGGGTCAAACATCTTTGCAGGATTAACGGGGATAAGGAGGTATGCTGACCAATCCTTAGTTATCTCCTCGAGGACCTCTTTTGTGAGCTTGTAGTACGACTGAAGATATTCCTTATGCTTGTCTTCTCATGTAGTGATATAGATGAAGTGTTGATATATGAAAAACTTCATGAGGGGTCAGAACTTATGTAGGGTCTTTGACATCATGTGAGGTTCAGCTTCGATATCCCTATTAAGTTGGAGATAATATGTGTGAAATACTACACTTGACTGCCATTGTTTTCCCATATCGCTCAAGTACCAGAGTGTGGTGAACTTCGCAGCAAGTGGGTTGAGTGGCTCAATGTTTGGGAAGGTTGCACCTTCCAGCATTTCCCAAGAAATAAATGCAACAAGGATCAGGAGCCAGCTAAAGTTGAACTCGTAGCCCTAATCTTGTGCTTCGTGACAGTATAATTCCAGCTGATTAACTAGGTACTTCACCCAATTCATTTGTAGGCCTTCCATGCATTTCCAGGGAGGTCAATGACAAACCTTGTGACCTACATGGGTCTGTTATTCCTTACTAGATTTCCTACAATTAATTGGCATTCTAGGCGCACTGTGCCATTCTCGATGGAAGCTAGATTGTAGCCTCGCGTCCCCTTCTCAACATCGTCATAGGTATCCTTGATATTCTATGCTAATGCATGATCTGTGGCTTTCCTTGGATATAAGTCCTGCGGGTCAGGTCCTTGCATACTTAATCTGGTGATCCTATGGATCAACATCGGATCGACTGTGTTACATCTCTCTAGCCATAAGTAGCTACCATGGTAACATGAGAGAAGGATATTAACATAGGCGTTAACCTCCTCGTGCATTCCAAAGTGTGGGATTTTCATTACATTCAACAGGGTGGACTACGCGAGGTTCATCATCCACAGCTGGGGGATTATTTTTGAATTCTTCCCCTTCATCCTAGTCAAGTATTTATATGGAGAAAGCATACTATGGTTCTTGTGGTCTCCTAGGTTGAAGTCGTTGAACTTCAACATTGCGATCTTGTCCTACTGCGCTCTAACTACATGTATCCCCTTCGGGAAGAACATAGTAACCATGGTGTAATCAAAATCTCTTCGAACACAATCACAACTCATCGCGTCGACCAGAGGTGGGATGTAGTCAGGTAAGATGGTCAGGATTAGCTTTGCATTTTCTAGGTCATCTCTATGCTTGGTTCTCATTTTTGTGATGACTCGGGATGGTCTGGATCTATGAGTAGTCGACGTAGAGGCTTTCACTCCTCTCGTCGATGATGCTTTTACACCCACAAACATAGACATTACTCTTTTAGTCATGAGGTCGATGCGTACCTCCTTCATAGACTCTTCAAATGCGCTAAGTTCTTCGAACATACATGATCGTGGTTGAATACCTAGGGTTTGAAGAGTAACTACTCAATGCAATGGGACAGATGGTGATAGCTCGATGATCACTGTGTGAAATCAAGTGATCTGTGGGATCAGATAATCAAATTTGGAAAAAGTGTTCTCGGTGCAAGGATAGATGGAATAAGTAGATAACTAGGCAACAAATCTCTCCAATGGGAGAGAAGCCTTCATTAATTCAATTTTTTCTATTACGACGCAGTTCCAACAGTCTAATGGTGATATTTCTGACCACAAATGTCATTCTATCTATTTAGGGTGTCATTCTAATGGTTATACTATTTCCAATGGCTATATTTCTTCTCCATGGCGAAGTGCCATGTGGCGTTGTTCTATTATCCAAACGAAGTTCCAGTTTTTCAAATTTTTCTTCTGCGAAGTTCCCTTTGGAAACTTCTGTAACTTTTCAATCTTTGATCTCTTCTTACTTAGTTTTATATCTTTCCTTCCAGTTAGTTTTGTCTCATTATTCCTCTTTCTGTTCGGATTCTTATCTCCTTTTGGCATAGTAACTTCGCGTTGTTGACATTCTTTCCTAGGATTCAAGGGAAATACTTATTCTCTATCTAGGTTAGGTTCTTCAGTCTTCTGTGAGTCTTCTTGTGTTCTTTCAACTTCGACATCCAAGTTTCTGGTTCTAAATAGCTTCAATCTATTCTCATGTTCTTCAATCAAGTGTGCGATCCTCCTAGTCATGAAATCTTTTAATTCTTTCTTCTTCTTCTCTAAGACTTCTTCTTCTTTTCTTCTAGCTTGATCCTTTTCAATCCAAGGTTTTCCTAGTAATATAGAAAATGGGGTGTTTTTATCAATAAATTTAACAACCTCAAACTCTTCCTTTATTGAAGTTCCATGAGCACTCATAGATATAGGGGTGAGCTTTCCACGTAGGTTTATCAACTTTCCTCAAAATAATCATATTCCTCCCAATGAAGGAATCATAGTAGGCTTTCCTAAAGTTTCCCAAGTTCTTTCTGTCATAATATTCACCTATGATTCTTCATCCAGAACAAATTCAATGTCGAAGTCTCCTATTATTGCTTCTATGTACTCATCTTGTTTGAATATCTCTGATAAGTTGATATTTCGGTGGTCATTTAGCGTTTCTTTCATTTGTAGCAATACAATTTCTGATTCTTTCTAGGATTCTTCCATGGTCTTAGTGTCTTGACCTTTCTCATGGTCTTCTTGTCTCATATTCATTCTTTCAAGTTTAGCAATCATTCTCGGGAAATCCAAAACTTCATGGTCCATAGCGTTATAACAAAGACAACTAGATATTCTACCAAGTCATTCCTTAGCAAGATGTCTCGGTCTTCTACAACTGTAACAAAGAGTTAATCCTCTCTTTCTCTTAAATGATCCCCATCCTTTCATGTACTGCGCACTAGGACCCGTTGATGTTATGGTAGTTGCGGGAGGTATTTACCTCCATGTGTAAACCTGACGAGAATAGGATATTCCAGGAAGCAAGAAGAAACCCTAATGAGTTGGATAATAACCCTAGAAGACTTGTCAGTTCAATACAATAACTTGTATTAGGTTATTAGCCTCCAAGAGAAGAAGTCAGCCAGAAGAAATAATATATACTGAACATACAGATACCCAAAATGAGAAGTCGGCCCAGGCAGTTAGCCAGAATTACTGTAAATACAGGAGGCCAGTCTTCATTCTAGCAGGAAATCTCATAATTGTAGAGTAGCACTTGTGCGCACTCAAGTGCCCCATTTTGTGCGCATGTTTGGTGGAGAGCTTCCATTGCAGTTGTTCTAGCTAGCAGATCACGTTTGGCTTGGACTATCTCTTGGTTAGGGTTTGGACTATCTGATCATCTCTTGTTGGTGCGCTATCCTTGGGGAAAGGTGTGCTACCCTTTGTTTGGCTATCTAGCCTAGGTTTTGCTTCCATAGTGATTCTTTGTCAAGTTTAAGGTGATCAGAGGGTGGCTTCGACCTATGGTTGGGTGATAATAGTGATATTATCAATGGTAGAATGAGCACATCCATTATATTCTAACAGGTTATGGGCCCATAACCTCGTTCATTCTGTTATCACTCCAAGAAACTCATTAGGGTTGTAGGCTAAGAATGCTTGGTAAATTAAGAAATTTAATAATCAAACTATGTGTGGAACAATGGGATAACTGAGAAGGCTAAGAAAAGGACAACTTGTTATGCATCTAAATAAACCAGTGCTTTGAGAAACCAGATATCAGTTACAGTAGATAAAAAGGTGTGAATAATACCATTCAAGAAAACCAAGTACAAAAGATGTAGGGTCATACAAGACAATAAAGAAACATCTAATTTATATTCATGAGCTATACCAGAAGATAAAAATTCTAAATAACTAAGATGAACAAAATTAAATAATAGAGTAGTGGAGTATATGAAAATACTGATATATAATAACCAAAGAAGACTATAATTCATATAACATAACATAATCAAAGTACATAGCCAAAGTATCCAGGATTGAACCCCCTCCTATGACTAAACCCCCTAGGATTTATAGCCTTTACAAAGTTGTTTCAGATCCTAAAAGGATGGATCAATTATTCTAAAAATAGAAAGTATAACAATATTTACAATAAAATAGGAAAAACCCTCAAGATGAGGTCAATCCATATATAATGATCTCTAAGAGTAGTAGATTGTTGTTTTAGCCTCCC
>WSFP011492892.1:0-14641 GCA_009831015.1 Picea engelmannii | reverse complement strand
AGCATCTTTCAAGCCAACTTCGAGATAGTTCATCCTTATAATACCAGGAGTAAGACTGCAAACAAACCTTCTACCGAAAACACTACAACTCCACCTCCCAAGCAATCTAAATTAGTTGAGCCTAAATAGAGCAATGTAAACCCCAACTTAGATTATGATGTTGTTGAAGATCTTAAAAAGTTAAGGGCTAACATTTATATTTATGAGTTATTGAAGTTTCTATTTTTGTTACAAAAAATGTTGCAAAATATCTCAGATAATGGTAACAAGGTTGTGCAAAGAAAAACTCCCCAAAAGACTTCCACTAAACACAGTCCTGGTCCTCAAGATAAAGGAAGCCTTCCTGTAAGTAATGTAAATAATGTAGATAAAGTAGCTTTAGAAACTGCGAGTAAAAAGCCACAAGCTACTACTCTTAGTACTCGCAAGAATGTACCTCCTTTTCTATTAACTTTCGGGATCTTTAATAGAAACGTGCACAATTGTATGGTAGACTCAGGGGCGTCATCCAATGTGATGCCTTGGTCTATTTGCCAGAAGATTAACGCTGAAGTTGAACCATCGACTTTAAAAATCATACAACTTGATTGGACAAATGTCAAAGTTATAGGTGAACTAAAGAATGTACTTATTAGATTATCGTCTAACCCCAAGGTTCATCAAGTTATTGATATAATTGTTGTGGATATTCCAGAAGTGTATGGTCTGTTTTTAAGCAGGGATTGGTCAGAGTAGCTACATAGTTATTTTGCAACAGATTGGTCCCATCTATGGCTTCCAGAGAACGACAAGCCTAATAAAATCAAAGTTAATCGTGAGCGCTACCTTAAGTTCACGGTCACAGATTTGAACGATCCCAACGAACCATATACACCTTCTGTTGATTCACCTGAAGTACAAGGAATGGACACCTTCTTCGGAAATTTCATGGCTGAGGCTTCACCTATCACTAATCCAGAACAAAAGTCCAAGATTGTAGCATATATGCAGCCAGCAGCTTCCACGCAACAATCCCATGTACCCGATGCAAATCAAATTTGGTCTCTGTATTTCGACAGGTCAAAATCCAAAGAAGGAGCTGGAGCAGGCTGCGTCATTATCGATCCGGCAGGTAACAAAACATTGATAGCATGTAGGTTGGAATTTGAATGTACTAACAATATTGCAGAATATGAGGCTTTACTGCAAGGTCTCGGAAAAGATTTGGATATGAACATTCAAAATTTAACCATCTTTGGCGACTCTGAAATAGTGGTTAGACAGGTAAGAGACTCTATCCACTGTCTTTCTCCGCATCTCAAAAGTTACCAATCTAAGGTATGGAGTTTAATGAATAAATTTTATGATTTCAATATAAATTTCATTCCTAGGTTGAATAACTCTGAAGCAGATTTATTAGCTAATGTAGACTCTAAACTTCTTCCTGCAGAAGGCTTGTCCCCAGACGCATTCTCCATCGAGTTGTTGTTTCGACCATCCATTCCCGACAACATCACAAACTGGAGAGTCTTTGATGACGATCAACAGATCATCAACTTTCTACACATGGACGAAACCTTTCAAGGCGCGGTGATAGATGAACGCACGCACGATGACAATTTGCATGATTTTATGGTAATACCTGATCCAAAAACTCCTGAAGCTCAGTCGGACATGGTAAATTCCATACCCAAATCTATAGTTAGATTAGAGAAGTTTTATGATTTTGAAGATAAATTTAAAAAGACGGTCAATTGTAAAACCAATAGTTCCTCGTTATCTTATGAAAAAGTAAACTTAGGAACTAATGAAAATCCTCAGTGCATTAATCTAGGGTTGGGATGTTCTCAACAAGAAAAAGATGCATTCATTAAATTGTTCAAAGAATTTAAATATGTCTTTGCATGGACGTATGATGACCTTAAAACTTTCAACCCTAATATCATACAGCATGTCATCCCTACGAAACCCCAAACCTTACCCTTTCAACAAAAACTGAGGAAAATGCACCCCAAACTCGAACCGACCGTTCAAAAAGAATTGAATGAGCTCCTAAATGATTAGATAATTTTTCCTGTTAGGCACACTCAATGAGTTTCTAACCTTGTCCCAGTCCGGAAGAAAAATGGGGAAATTCGACTCTGCGTCGATTTTCGAAACCTCAATAGAGCGTCTGATAAAGACAACTACCCTGTCCCACCCATGGAACAGATCCTTCAATAGGTATCTGGTTTTGAGAGGCTATCCTTACTAGATGGTTTCTCGGGGTACAACCAAGTCCTGACGTCTCCACCAGACCAACTAAAAACTACCTTCCGTACTCCGTGGAGCACTTATGCTTATCGTAAAATTCCCTTTGGATTGATTAATGCCGGTGCCACTTTTCAAAGAGCAATGGACATTGCTTTCCGAGGCTTAATCAATCAGTCCATCATAGTTTACTTAGATGATGTGACTGTATTTTCTAAAAACAAAAACGATCATCTAGCTCACTTACGAGTTGTCCTAATGCGATGTCGTAAACACGACATCTCCTTGAATCCCAAAAAATCCATCTTTACAGTAGAACAGGGTAAACTCTTAGGATTCATTGTGTCTAGCGAAGGGATGATTATTGACCCCAAAAGGACTCAAGTCATCGCAAAACTTCCCCCTCCTACATCCAAAAAATCTATGCAGTCTTTCTTAGGCCAGATCAACTTCGTGAGAAGATTTGTCCCCAGTTTCTCCGAAATGGTCAGGCCTTTACATAATTTGATTAAGAAAGACACCCAGTATCACTGGGGACCCCTTGAAAATCAAGCTTTTAATGCAATAAAGAAGGCCATAATAGATGCTCCGTCTCTCATGAGCCCAGATTTTTCTCAAGATTTTACACTCTATACTTTTGCTTCTGATCGTTCCTATGCCGCCATCCTAACTCAGAAGAATGTCGAGAACCACGAAGTACCCATGGCCTTTATGAGCTCTGCTTTCAAAGGCGTTGAACTTAACTATCCAGCGGTTGATCGGCAAGCATACGTTGTTTTTAAAGCAGTCAAACACTTTCGGTCCTATCTTTTGAAGTCAAGGACGAAAATCATCGTTCCCTACCCAGCCGTGAGGAACCTGTTAGTGTAGAAGGAACTAGGAGAAAAGAGAGCCAACTGGGTCACCTCCTTGCAGGAGTATGACTTATAAATCACCCCAGCTCAGATAGTGAGAGGTCAAGGGTTATGCAAGTTGGTTGCTGATTCGGAGACAGGACAGCAAGAAGAAAGTGATACATCAAACCTAGGACAATGCGATCAAAGTCTAATCTGTTGCGCACAAAACCTTGTTAGTCCTTGGTACGACGATATTAGATTCTGTCTTGAACATGGGTCAGCACCTCGTCACCTAGATCCCCCTAAGAGAAGAGCGTTGAGGTTAAATTCTGCCTCCTTTCATTTGATTAATGGTATCCTGTTTCGTCAAAATTTTGACGACGTACTGATGCGCTGCGTCGAAAAAGACGAAGCAGAAAAAGTCTTGCTAGAGTTGCATGCAGGAGAAGCTGGCAGTCATTTTGGTGGTGACACCACTGCTCATAAAGTTCTAAGAGCCATTTATTACTGGCCTACTCTTTTTAGAGATGCCCGTGCCTTGTGTCGTAAATGTATCATCTGTCAGAAAGCATCGGGGCGGTTACAAAAACCAGCCTTTCCCTTACAACCTGTTTCAGTAGATTCTCCTTTCTAGCAATGGGGCCTTGATATCATAGGTCCAATCAAACCTCCATCCTCACAACATCACAAGTTTATTGTGACAGCCACGGATTACTTTACATGATGGTCTGAAGCTGCTACGTTAAGAACTGTCAACACCAGTCAGGTAATTGCCTTTCTAAATTCGAATATTATCACTCGTTTCAGTATCCCTGACTGTTTAGTCTTTGACAACGCTTCTTACTTTTCTTCTCTTGAGATGAGCGAGTTTGCTTTGGAAAAAGGAATTAAATTGAAGTATTCTGCGAGTTACTACCCCCAGGGCAACGGAATGGCAGAATCAACAAACAAGAACTTGATTAAAATTATCAAGAGAACTGTGGTTGAAAATCACAAAAATTGGCACAATGCGCTGCTGAACGCGTTGTGGGCTGATAGAGTAACGCCAAAAGATGCTATAGGTAACTCCCCCTTTTTTCTCGTTTATGGCAGAGAAGCAATTCTGCCACCTCACATTCTTCTTCCTTCACTTCAGTTGTCACAGAAAGTTCAAGAAGAAGATTGTCCCCCTCTAGAAAACCAAATTAATGCTTTGATGAAGCTAGAAGAGATAAGAACCCAAGCTAAACGTAAGTTAGATCAACATCAACAATTGGTTAAAAGTTGGTTCAATTCTAATTCTGCTTCTGATAGGAATTTTGAATTAGGCGATCTCGTCTTGAAGTGGGACAAACCACACGAGGGAAAGGGAGAGCACACGAAATTTCAAAACTTATGGCTTGGACCATTTTTAATTGCTGAAAAGTTGGGTCCTAGTTCTTTTCGATTGCAGAATCTTGAAGGGCAGCTTAACACCTACCCGGTGAATGGCCAAGCCCTGAAAAGATACTTTGCTTGATAACAACCCTTGTATTTTATGTACATATCTTGATTTTTGTGTGCTTTTTCATTTGCTTTTTAGTTTTTGATTTTTCTTTGAATTCATCAGTTGATGTTTTTTTTCAAATACACATACCTATACACTGAACTATGAAAATTCCTTCGCTGGAATAAATGCTAAGAGAATTTGTATAAACATCAATGGTATTTCTGAAAAATTATATTTATGTTGGTTGTTTAAAAGAAGATGGCTGATTTCGATCTCTGAGTGAAGTTCGGCATGATCATCCATTATCTTTTTACGCTGTCCCTATTCCATAAAGGAATGACTCAGAGGATGTCTCCCTGCCTTAGGAAGTTGTTTTTCTAAATAAAACATCTCTGGATCTAAATAGAGGACAGTCCTAAAAAAATCTGATGAGGTCTAAAAAAATATGTTAAAATATCATGATTTTCAGCGTCACCCCGCTCAAATATAATCTATGAAAAAACAAAACAAAATAATAAGAGCTGTGGGAAGTGCTTGTAAACCCACCGGGATACTGAACAGGTCTGATGGCAGCGGGTAAATGCATGCATGGCACCAAGACAACTTCGTTGGGGTACTGAATAGGCCTGCTGGCAGCGAAGAAATGTCCGGTATATGAAAATTTGCAAAAAAACAACCTCTTTAATGTCCTTTATTCTGATCCAGAACTTCTTGGCAGGATACAGATGTCAGAGTCGGTTAAATGGCAACCCTGTCGAGGCTATGGATGCCTGCTGGCAGCAGTGGCCATGCCAACAGTATTGAAGATCATATCTTTAATATCGTGACTTGTTGATCTTAAGATTGTTATCAGTTTTCATCTTTTGAAACAATGCTGGAATAGTTGGTTAATGATGATGTTTATACAATTTTCCGGTTGTTATTTTTGAGTTGAAATTATCTTTGCTGTCCTAATCTGAATTTGTTTCTTTGGCAGAGATAACTGCTTCTACCAGTGTGTCTCCATTGTTGGCAGCCAATTCATTTTTTTCTATTGTCTTATAAGCTACCTACACCAATGATTTGCAAACATCAATTTTTCGTCGCAATTTTCAAATAAATGACACTTTTATTTTTCGCGACATTTACACATTTACTTTCGTTTTGTTTTCACGACTGTAAGTGTGAAAAACTTAGTCTTTCGAAGTCGCATTTAAATCATTATTTGAATTGTTGTTATCTTTCTTGTCAGTATGCCTATTGCGTTTACATTTCGTTTATCGCTATGCAGTTTGCAAAATCCCTTTCGATCTTTACTCATTGGACATTCTTGGGTTGATCTTGTGACTTTGTCTCGCTAAGTTTGTGATGCATTGGCATTTGGATTTATGTGTTTTGATCTACTTGATCATTGGTTTCATGATAATATGTCGATGTTATGATTAAACCCTTGATATATTTCATTTGGTATGACACCTAGTTTCAAACATATTTGAACATTGGTTAAACTATTGATATGAGTTGATACATTGGCACAGGGTTAAATATTTGAGTTTGGTTTCAAATTGAATAATTGATGGTTTAAAACTTTGGCACAACGTTGATTAAGTGCGTTGGTTTATACACTTACCATTTGATTCATTAGTCGGCCAAGTGACATGACTATTGAGTTATGTTATAATGGGTAGAACAGCTATAAGTCGGCGGTTGTACTTTGGCAATAACTATTATGCATGGCAGAGATAAACTCCACCACCTTCGCACGATGGCATTTATGCCTATCCCTTATTCACCGTTTACCTCTATTAGCTCGGATAGCCTAGCATGCATTTTACCCCTGTGTGTGCTATGACCCAAACCTTGAACTTATCGTGTGTTCGACTCCATGGCACCAGTCGTGCGGATCGAGCCGAATGACAACCAAGCCTTGTTAATGTTTGATACTGCCCGGAAAGACTTGGAGGCTAACGGTTGGCTCACCTTTGTTCAGAGATTTGAGGGTTTTAACTTGTTTGTGGCACAACAGTTTGCTATGACTTTCGATGGCTATAGAGCCAAGGTGGGTGACATCCAGTTTGAAATCAATGAGGGCTTTATCAGTTCTGTTACAGGGTTACCTGCCATGGGTCAGTGTTGGTTCAAGAATTCGAAAGTAGAAGAGGTTCCATGGCCGTTGTTGTTTCTCTCGCGCAAAGTCACCTCTTGTGACAGAGGTATGCCCATATCTATGCTTAAACCACGATGGCACGACCTTTTGATAGTAGTAAAGCAGTTTGTGACCTATGAAGGTCGATACTGACTCGTTTTTCTCTACCACCTGCGGTTGCTAATGAATTTTATAGGGTATCCGTTGAATATGCCTTTCTACTTTCAGCGCAGCCTATATAAAATGTCGAAAAAGTTTAAAAAGGAGAAGGCTGAGAGTAGCATGTTCCACCATGGGCTTATTAAACTTATCATTGTTTATCACTTGAGTTTACATGGTGATAGCTGGAGAGCTTTCGTTGCTCGAAATGGTTTCGATGACACGGACCCTATACAGGTTGACAAGCCTATAGTAAATGAAACCAAGGTCGGGCCACCCGTGCCCTTCCATATCCTGTTTCCCTCTCCTAAGCCTTCGGTCGACCCTCCTATTGACATACCAGACGTTGGAACCGAGAAGGCCGAGACTATTAAAAATCCTATAAGCAAAAAGCCCAAGGCAAACCCTACTGCTAATGCCAAGGGTAAAAAGAACGCTCGGCTTATTTCAAGGATGGCTAGAAACAAACCTAAACCCTCTACTGAGTCAAACCCTATTGTCCTAAGTGAGGATTCAGATTCTGACATAGAACGTTTTCTAGCCAGCGAGTACCCTTACTCGCAGGGTTTGTGCCCTGAACCATCTTATGATTTCGTGACAAATCTTCCTCCCTGCCTAAGGAACGACCCTAGCTACCCTGGTATCAAATTGCCTGGAGAAGCCCTCAGCAATGTGTCCAAACCCTCACCTACTCTTTCAAAACCCACACAGTCGTCATGTGACCAATGTGAGTTATGGTTGGAACGATACTACATTAACGTTCCCCTACTTCAATCGAAAATTCAATCGCTGGAAAGTCAAGTTGCAGAATTGATCAGTCAAAGAGACCAGCTCCAAGCAACTGATAAAAAGCAGAAGACAACTGGATCCATCCTTTTCAAGAATGTTGAATCGGCCACAGCCATTATCAACTCCAAATTGTCGTGATCCAGCCATACAGGTATGAATTTTGATATCGTTTTAGTTTTGTGAATGATCAAGGTTAATATGATGATTTGAATTCTGTTTTCAAATAGCTCTGTCTCTCATTCAAATACCTCTGTCATTTGGTGTTCATCTTGTACATTGTTTTGCTTTGCTAAAAATAAATGGAGTTTCGTTTTGATACATGATTTGATCATTCCTAGTTTAGTCACCGGTAGATTTATATCAGGATTTGAATGGTTTTCGATTGGATTTGATTTGATTAAGTTAATGAAACTGATGGTTTACTTTCAATTGAATTCGTTTTGCATCTACTCCAAACAGGAGGTTTTTCATGCTTAATTTAGAATATGATCGTGTTTGGATTTGATTTCGTTATGGTTCATATGTTGCAATTGGAAAGCGATTTCAATAAGTTTGATTGTTACGATCTTGTGATATGTCATGTAATCTTCTCATGAACAGGAATACAACTCTGTTCGGTTTCAATTTGGAAGGAACTACTCTGTTTCGTATGAAAACAATGCTCTCAGTTAAGCCTATGCAAATGCGCCTGAATCGTCAAACGGTTTTGGATTCGTAATGACTATGTTAAAACCTTTTATGTTCGATTCACTCCAATTCTGATTGGATTGTCCCATATTTTGAGTTGGCAAGATTATTTTATGAGCTGGATTCGTTTTTTAATTGCTGCTCCGTTTGATTTGTAAAAACAAATTGATCAATATTCGTGATTTTTGTCAAATCCGATTATAATTCATTGTCAAATGAACAATTTTGATCTTGTTTGCCCAATTTGCAATAACAAATTACGAATTTTGTTGCCAATCAATCGATCATGTTATGATTTTATTTGAATTGATTTTCGCGACGGTTTGAATTGCTCTATTCCTGGCATGAATCGTTTGCTGTGTTATAACGATTTGTCAGATTCATATCTCCTGTTGATAAGGCAGCATAACCATTGCTTGCGATTTGTTTTGATTATGTTGATTTCGAGTTGATATGAAACGATTGCATTACTGTTCCATATAATTTTGTCACCCAACTTTGTGGTAACAAACAAAACAGAGTACGCCTATCTTTGTAGTCTTTTAATTGATTTGGATCATGTTTGATTTCGAATGGTATAACAACTTCAAATTGAATGATTCGTTTTCAAACAGCTATTGGTTATTAATTGAATTTGATTTTTTTTTAAAAAGATTTTAATCGATTTTGATGTTGATTCTGTGTCTTATTTAGACCAGCTACAGAATCGCAAGATTCTGTAGCTAGTCTATAGGATTAGATTTTTATCATTTTGTTAATAAAGAATCCTTCTAACTTGTTCATTTTTGGCCCTTTTCAGGTAAATTCGAATTGAATGGGACATGTTGGACAGGCTAGGGGAATATTTGTGTATTTTAGTTTTACTTTAGATTCTTAGTTTAGTTAAACTTGGGGATATCTTCCCAGATTTTATGTAAACAATTTGATAACTTCCACAGGGAGGTTTTACCCTGTGGAAAAACTTATAAATACTTATTTTTTTGTAATAAGGATCATCCTCACTTGTGGGAGAACCAGGCTATGGATTTCCTCCCTCCGATCTGCTAAAACAGTCATCATACATAGGACAAATCTAGAGCATTTCTCCAGGTCAGTTTGTAAGTTATTTTCATTAATTTGTTAGTATAATATTAGTATCTTAGTTAGATATATTTGTAGTTTAGATTAGTGATTCAGTTTAGTCAGTTTTCTATTTTATTTATGTTCATAAAAGTATAAAATCAAAAAAAATATCTTTCGTTGTCTTAGGGCAGAATATTAATGAGTTCTTCAGGTTTTATTTAAATCTGTAAATTGTAGATATTGTACATTTTGTGAATATGATTTATTTCTGTTAGTAGTTAGATAGTTAATTAGTTAGAGTTAGTATAGTATTAGTTAGTAGATTGTATATATAAAATAGTTAGATTAGTTTAGTTTGTTTTAATAATTAGTTTTAGTTTAGTTTGTTTAATAGTTAGTTTTAGTTAGATTAGTTTATTAGTTTGTTTTATTTAGTTTTAGTTAGATTAGTTAGTTTAGATTAGTTTTCTTTTTTGTTTTCTTAGGACCTTAGATCAGCTAACGAAGCCGCTAAACCCGTCAGGGTGGTTCATCCCAAACGGCTTGGGTTATTAGACAACCCCGGACCGGTTCCAGTCTCTCAGTTGACGGATGGTCGATTTCGCCCGTCAACAAAACAATGACTGATGGGAAAAATACAACAGATCCTCTGCTGCTTAGGGATCCATAAATCATTGACATCCTTTGATCCTCAAATCTGTAATATATTCAAATAAGAAGAAATATAAAAGAAGAGTTACAATTTAAAATCACAGCTCTCATGAGTCTCCAATAACAGTAATGCTTACAATCCTAAAATGCCCACATGCTTACAAATGAACACACACAGAAAATTGTGTATTCCTACTCTCTCTAGCCTCTCTTGGCTCATCCCTCCCCCATATCCAAGAGATATCTCCCTCTTTAAATAGAAAATAGCATCCAAATAACCTAATGAGGTCGAAACCCATCTCCTCCATTGGATTCTAATCCTTGGAGATAGGTGGCAACAGTAAAAGAGACAAAAATCCAACAAACTGCTGATTTTCAGGAATTTGTTGGAAGTCATTAATAAATTGTTTCCACCTCATGCATGAGGCCTTTGCTGAAGATAAATATTAGGTGCGGGTGTCCCTTGACATCTAAATGATCCTTGAGAAGTCATTCAAACCCTCCTTGACATGTGGAAACCTCCCAACAAGGCGAATATGAAAACCGTGACTGCTACAGGAAATTAGTACGCAATGCCATTGCGTAGAGTACGCAACGCCTTCTTCTATATCCAATATCTCTCAAACCAAAACAAATTTTGAAAAACTGAGATATTTTTTTGTTATTTGGAATGTTATGAACAAAAACCTCCTCCAGTTTTCAAAAATACATCCTCAACTGCTCATAACCCAAGTTTTAAATTAGTGACTCAAAACTGGCAGAATAACTCTGCACAATTTAGCCTCTGCCAGAATATTACACAACGCCTGTAGGTAGCGCCCAACTATGTTTCTGCATGAAATTCAGTAGCATAAATCCATGGGAGCTTTGATGCTTGAACTTGGATATTGGGAATAACTCAATATAATTTCAATTTTCCCCAAAACAAATAAAAATCCCATAACAATTGTATTCATTTGCCAAAATGAATAATGAAATGCAGATTCTGTTCTCTGTGAAATATTAGGTAGCACTTGTAGGTAGCGCCACTTATGAAACATTGAGGCATAAACCAATCTTGTGCTAACACTCTCTTTCTCTCTAGTGAACATACATCCTGCAAATAGACAAAGTTCAGGAGGGTTAACTCTTGTTTTTTTTGTTTTTTTTAACACTAAATGGAAGGTCCACGCGGGCTGTAGTTCTCACAGTAGCGTGTACACTCAGGCTGTCATAAGGAATCCCACGTGTACAGTCGGACTGTCATAGGACAACCCCCATGGATGTAGGGCCAACCTTTTAAAGGCCAACGCCCCTCCAGAAAATGAACTTAAATGCATAAAGAAAGAATTAAATTGCAAGAGGGGGTAGTGTATACTTACTTGGTCCAAGCAGATGGTCGTTTCGTCCATTGAGGATCCCGGAATAAACTCTTTTCATAAAGGGGTAGTTTTGGATTTTAGTCAATTTCTCAATTAGCAATGGTGATAATGAGCTGTCAGCTTCTATTTATAGACTTTTTGGCCTCTTTTTGGCAATTTTTGGACCCTTTTGTCATTTTTTTCTAAACTGAAAATCATATAGTATGGTTCAAGAGTTTTCTTTGGATTGTCACGAGAAGTGTTCTTTGGGTATTGGGAAAATGTTTGGAGTTTTGGGTCGTTTTGAAGGTCCTTTGGTAAAAAGCCATTTTCTCCAACTCGTTGCATTTAAGATAGGATTCCACCTACACTTTATGCATCTTGTTGTCTTTTCTTCTTTTCCATAGGATCAATCCCACCGAGTTGCGACACAGAACCATCATTGTTGCTTTAGGAGTGTCGTACTTTAGTGGTAGAGCCTACCTTAACATGAATGCCCTAGGTAGATCCTGGTTGCATTTTGGTGTCCATGCTGTCACTAACGACTATAGGCCCGGGAGTCCTTACTAGTTTTTCTTGATTACGAGTTTGAGCCTCATTTTCATGATTCCTTATCACTCTTGACCTCACCCTCGGGACTCCCAAAAACTTAACGGGTCTTCTTTTAAGCCCTTTTCAAACCCTCTAAACGTGAAAATATTGTCGAGCGATCTTGTTGACCTTCCCGCTCGCTAAACTGAAATTTGAAGTCACGTCTGTCTGGTAGTAGTTTACCCCTTTTTCGGTCTGGATGGTCAACTGTACGAATAAAGGTATACTCTAGGAGCCTGGGTTCTCTAGAAGAGTATTCTCAGGTATAATGTTAACCCTTTTTTGGGCCCGAGGGACTAAATTTATGAAAAAGGAACCCCCACGGAGTCCATAGTTAAGCTCTTTTCAGACTCCCTAAAATTGAAAAGATCGTCGAGTGACCTTATTCTTTCACAATCGTTAAAATGGTCCAGAAGAACATTCCTGATGGAGTCCATAATTAAGCTTTTTTCAGACTCCTTAAAAATGAAAAAATTGTCGAGTGATCTTGTTTTTATCACACTCGTTAAAATGGTTTTGAATAGATGTCTTTTCAGTGCTAGTTTATCCCTTTTTCGAGCCGAATAGACTACCCTCGAAAAAGGTACCCCAATGGAGTCTCCTTTTACATTTTTTCAGACTCTCTAAAAATGAAAAAACGTCGAGCTTACCTTCTCTGGGCTCGTTAAACTTACATCAAAGGATGTTATCATTGTGTCTTGTTAACCACATTTGCATTCCTGCGTGTTTGGCCTAATGTTGGCTCCATGTTGCTCTCAACTGAACCATCTGAAGCATGCATCATAACGCAAGCCTTGTAGAACTGTGCCTTTGCGTCTTGACACCTTAACCCCAGAAGGGATTTTTCCGAGTGTCCTTGATCTGAACATCAATCTTGTCCTTGTGCCTAGAACTAGTATGTTTGTGACACTCATTCCTCCTTTGTAATGTAGCATTCTTTTATTCTTTTTCCACGATTACTAAAAAAGACAAAAAAAAAATCAAATATACCCCAAAAAGAGGAAGGGAAAATTATTTTATTTTTATTGGTAGCACAATGAGTCGCCCTTCGAAAAAGCACATCCTTCTATTTGTTCGTCAAGTTCTAGGATTTAATATGACCTTAGGAAGTTGTTCTCGCTACATAGAGTTGTGTCCTCCTCCGTTTGGTTATTCTTCCAAACATATGGAGAGTTTGTGTTGCCTCCTGCATCGTGAACTTATGTCAATGCCATGTTGCCTGAGTCTCATCATTTGTCATACTATTTTCCAAGGGAAGTTTTTACCAAGCCTGATTCGACCCCTCTGCAGTTTGTCTCTTGCCCTCATGCCTGGCCATCCCGAAAGTCCAATCAAGTCTTTGTTCGAAATCAATGAAGCCTTCAGTATGATCATCAAGATGCTCTAGTCCATGCCCAATGAGCCGTCAAAGACCTCTGGGTAGTGAAGTCGTACACTCATATTACACTCCTACCCGAGTTTTGAAGATTTTGAATTTGATGCTTGAGCTCTGAAGACCTCATCTCCAGCCATCATGCCTTATCAGCTTCTAGAAGATGGATACTATACATGTATATCTTTTTTATTTTGAGATGTAGATCCATTGTGTATTGATCGCGGCTACACTTTACATAGTTATATGACATGGATCTGCAGTGTATTTGATTGGCAGCCATGATTTTATTTCATCCCGAGCATGGGTATGCCTACCTCGGTGAGACAATTGTTATTTTGCAGATGGCACCTCCCGAATTCTGGTCCCTAGACTCACTGGTTTGGTACATTGATAAAGATTGATAATGTATTTCGGCCATCAAATTCTCTTCTGACCTCACACATTAGGGGGCATCTTTTATAACCCTAATTTGCACCAGACATGCTTACATGGCATCAGGCCATCTCATATTCCTTCTTTTCCAAGCTAGTACTGAACAACTCTTCTTAAAAACACCCTTTTTAAAGGCACACGCACCTTGCTCCACTACAACCCACATGTACACACTAGATGACCCACTACAACTCACGTGTACCTACAAAAGCATGAAAAATGGAAAGTTGCTGACGGAACACAGTTTTTGCTAAGTTAACTAAACCTTTCGACCATGCATGGCCAGTCACTCGACCAAATACCTAGCTCCTTCTAGCCTATAAAATAAGGGGTAGGGGTCCCATTTGAAAGGAGGAAAATCATAGTAAATAAATTCTACCCGAATTAGCATTCCCCTTGCCTCAACCTTTTGCAACTATTGTGTGAAGAGAATCATATACAGAAGCAGTTGGAGCACAGTTGAAGAGGAGACCAGGACCAGATTCGAGGAGAAGTGGTCAATCTCACTATTGTAAGGTATTCTCGTGAGATTAATAAAATAAGTACTTTTGCCATCCCGCCATATGAGGTTTTCATTGTTTGAATATTGATTACATGTTGATTAAATCTCTAACCCATTAGTTCATAGATCAAATGCATGTGGAGTTCTTTGTTTGTCTTTTGTGAATGCAGGTCAACATTGGGAGGAGATTTGTAATCGAAGAGAGACCAAGCGTGAAAAGGGATCAACATCGAACACAGAAAATACGGTACGACAACTTGATCTCTTTAACCTTGTATTTGCATATGAATAATGGGGTTTAGGCATGGGATGATGGTAGAAAGTAGGAAGCTTTAGGTCATTTCTGCATGCATGATAAAATCCTTAGTGCTAGTCCGTAGGAGGGATTTCCCACC
>WSFP011492891.1:0-14642 GCA_009831015.1 Picea engelmannii | reverse complement strand
AGATAAAAAAGATCTCAATATGAGATAATACAAATAAGATCTTGAGTTGTGTATTTATGCACAACTCGTGTCCCTTCAAGAGAGGGGTTGTGGGTCCACAAAACAAAGGCACATGCCCCAAGAGGGTTATTGAGCCTACATATCAAGTTGACTAGGTCGGCCTTAACCATACGTAGTAATACAATATAAGAGTGAAGAATATGGCCTTAGCCATAATTCTAAGTACATAATGATACATATGAATGAGCCGTGGTTACATGTATAGATTACACCAAATAATTCCAAAAGTATTTCCCCAATTTTTTTCATACAAGCACTTATATATGTGCTGTTTCCCCATGTCCTTAAATTTTGCAAGTGCTTTTTCTAAAACCTTTACCTTTTTTGGAAAGTTGTTTCTGTTTCACATTCCAATTTTACATAAATGCTTATGTACATGGAGATGTATCAATGTTGTGAAAACTGCAATTCTTCCATGATATGCATTGCATCAATAGTTAAAAATAAAGAATCTGAAATTCAGCTTCAAGCGAGTCTGTTTTCCACAATTGGACTTCAATTTTTCTTTGATAGTGTACATTAGTTTTATACGATAGTTTGCACAATATCTCTATAAATAACTCTTATGTAAGGATGTACAGTTGGGACTCATGTATTGCACAGACTTTGAGATTGAGCTCTGTCGTGGTTAGGATATTTGATGGTGAAGGTGGTTAAGAGGATGATTTAGACATGTTTTGAGGATAATTCAATGTACATCTGAAAGAATTATCTTAGATATAGAAACCGCATCTTGGAACTGCTAGAGCTTTATGATAATGTTTACAAATCTGTTAATCATTGGTTAGGATATTATAGGAACCCTTCTTTATCTCTAAAGTCCTTTTTCAAATTATTCACTTTCAAGGGAACTTCATTAAATTAATTGTAGTGTAGGGTTTTGTCCGTGGCTTTTAGCAAATAATGAATATATTGTAATCACAATAATCCAGATTGCTATTTTCCCCTGATTACTAATATGTCTGTTGTTTGTATATAGGATATGGACCCTTCTAAAAGACTGGCTTCTGGGCCTGATGGATATGCTTCTCTCAAAAGCCATCCTTTCTTCAAGGGAGTTGACTGGGATAATGTCAGGGGGATGCTGGCTCCAAAGTTGGCCCCTCCATTAACTGTATGGTTCTTTAACTCAAAAATCCAACATCAAATACAGTGATAGTTATTGTAGAAAAGTTAAAAGTTAAAACTGTTTAGGTTTGCCAGGTTCTTTTCGACAATGTGCTGATTTCTTTTAATATGATCTTTTGCTTTCTTTCTTTATTGGTGCTGCAAATCTGTCGATGGCAGGGCATTTTATGATTATTTTTATCTTTGTAGGTTGACAAGGAAGATGAAGCTGAAGATGCTGGGTGGCTGCTTTCACATGCTGGATGTGGTTCTACTAATGATGAAGTACCTCCCAAAGAGAAAGAGATGGCTTCATCATCAGCAGCAGTAGAGAACAAGGAGAATAAGGCTAAATTTTCTACTATCGATGCTTTTGATTCTAAATGGTATTTTGATGATGCCTGGATAATTAGAAAATGATCTTAATTTGTTGCTGAAAAAGTAATTAAGAATTGAAAGAATTAGATAGAATCCACAAAAATGGGAGCAGTTTGTTCCCACCAAAAATACACTCAAGGGGCATTAAACCCCCATTAAACCATCTCCACAGGAGACCACATGCTAATAGCTATATCACACCAGTTGTTAAGAGTAGAATGCATGTGCACACAAATATATAGAGAGAATCAGAATTATGTATCCCACCTCTGCTTGTATGAAAGCTCTATAAGTGGCCTTAGGCTTAAGCTTCTCAGTCTATACAATATCTAAAATAATTATTCATTAAATGATCTATATAAGTATATAACTGGATTGGATTCGTGAATGTAAATTGATAGGATTCATGAATATACTGTTGGCTGTTTCTTCAGAATTTATGGTTGCTTCGTTGGCACCTTTGTTTCTCTACATGACGAGAGGTGGACTGGATTGATTTGATTGGCTCCTGAAGGTTTAACTTGCTAAGGTGAATGCCTGAGAAGGCATGCTATTTTAAATATGTTCATTTCGGCCTTTCTGCCATTTGAATTACTCCCCAACACCAAATTGTGTAACAAATCTTGTAGACTTAGGTTCTTCCTCTCTTTCTCTGTCTATGAATGTGACGAATGTATGGCATATATTTGCTGAAGCCTTAGATTCTTCAACTTGTCTCAATTATCAGATCTAAACACAACATTATGTATAGTATCTTAAGAGGGAAATACCTGCATATGCTAGATTTGCTATGCATCATGACATGTATTATTGTGCATTAGTTTGAGCAAGTTGAGTTGAAACAGATACAGAGCTTTGGAAGAAATCTTTTTGGATTAACTGTTGCATTGCATTCCCAACAAAACTTGGGGCAAGAACACCATCAGAATATATGGAGTGTTGGCTTCTTCATTCCGTCTGTGTTAATTATGTGGTGGAGCCATGTAGATTGTCATATATACAATTTAACTTGCTCATATTCTCAAGGCAAATTGCATAATTACAGTTAACTGGAGTGTTAGGGAAGTCAATTGTTATTATAACTTGTCATATAGACAGTTCAACTGGCACATGGTCATATTTTGTTGTAGGCTTTCCCCAAGCTTATGCACAGGTTGAAAGGATGCACTTTGTTTTCAGCTTGCATGCATTATTAAAGTGCTATTGGATGTCAATCAACCAAGTGTTTCCTATTAATTCCAGACTTTAGTGTTCCCACCAAAGTCTTATTCAACCCATTTAACCCTTTTAAGTTTTAATTTAGAATAATATCGACATGATCCAGAGTTTATGAAGGGAAATCGTAACTTTGCAATAGTATGTACTATGTAATGCATAAAAAGGCCTGAGTCACTTTTGAGAAAAACTAGATTTGTAACAGATTCATAATACTGAGTTGTCTGATAACTGGTGTAAAATGACATATAATCTTGTTTTAGAGTTTGCTTTTTTCACACATTCTGTTGACACTAAAGCAGTTTTGCCACATGCTTCTTAAAATACAGCATATACTTACATTATATTTTATGAAAAAGCATGATTAGGTCCTGTTACCTCTCCAAGAGGTAGCATATGTTTTTACTTGGCTACACCATTGTAAGCCCAAGGATGCAAATTAAAGCCATGTAAACCATAGTGGATGATTTTGTAGTGGACTTCTAGACTTAGTCTGATCATGATCAGATCTTTTATGTTCCCATCTCACTATCTCTCGTCCTGGATAAGATTGGAGGTCGTGGTACGGATCTATTGGGACACATGATTGAGTGGAGCTACAGGTCTTATGTAGGGGTGATTGCAGTTTGTGGGGCCTATTCCGTTCCATGTCATGCACACCTATGTCTTCCCACATGGTTATCTTTTATTGAGTTTGTAGGTATCCCTCGGCCATAGTACATTATCATTTTGTTCTCAACATGGCAGTCTCACAAAGTTTTCATCAGTGCACATCTTTTCATGCAGTGGTCCCCGAGGCAAAAATACTTGGGCTCAAAATGATCGGAAGAACATCCTAAGCAAAACCCATGTTGCAAAATTGTGATTGACAAAGTATCAAGGGAGTTTTCAGCATTGCACATATTTTCATGCAGACACACCCTGGAGGCAAAAATATAACATGGGGTTCAAAATGAACAGAAAAAAATCATGAGCAAAACCCATGTCACGGGATTTTGATTGGAGTATCAAGAGAGATAATGTCCTTCAATGAAAAATCGCCCCACCTCTTCTACAAAATCGTGTGGCACATTCTACAAGGTCAAATGGTCATGAAGTGGAACATTTGGGGTCTTTTCACTTTGGAATAATAGTTGAAGGGTCAAAGATGTTTTTTCCACATGCAAAACAATTTAATTCTCCACCAAATGACCAAATTGATTTCTTTTGGGGACAATTCAACCACTCATTAATTTATTTGACTATTCAAGCTAGACGTTGGAGTCAAAGTGGGCAAATTATGACTGTTTGAGCTCTCTCCTCAAGATAAACTTGTCCCCAAATGGAACGTTGGAGCTTCTTCACCCAAATCGAGCCTCATTTAGTACCATTCAACTTCTTTTCTTGTGGGGTGCATCTCTTATGGGAATAAATAAATTGGTCAAGTGATTTTTAAATGGATTTATCCCATTTTTGACCATGATTGATGTAATAAAAAAATATTGTCGAGTGGTTTAGCCTCCAACTAATTGTGGATGTGCAAACCAATAATATTATTTTTAATGAGGGAGTTAGAAACTAGCTGTTACAAGTTTTGCTATATAAGGCTAGTTACTCCTCTCATTTCTTGTTGTTGAAACTTTGTGAGATCATAATGCTATTTTACAGATTTCAATTCTCTTGTGTCATTGTGGATTATATGCTGTAATTTTTTCTCTTCTTGGTTTTGGATATTTGTAATCGTGCTTTGATAGGGGTTCTTTAGGAGACTTGCGGAAGATAATCAATCAATCCATTGGGGGGCTACATAGTCACATGGAAGAGAGGAAGATAGGCTTTCGTCTCCATACTTTCTTTGTGGAATCCAAGGGTAATACACCCAAGTTGTTGGACCAACTCCTTTGGGAGTAGCTTCAACCAAGTGGTCTA
Organism: Picea engelmannii; assembly: GCA_009831015.1. Lineage (NCBI taxonomy): Eukaryota > Viridiplantae > Streptophyta > Pinopsida > Pinales > Pinaceae > Picea > Picea engelmannii. The sequence continues at coordinate 9,974 of WSFP011492891.1, read as the reverse complement.
TTATCTCTTTGACCCAAGTTGATTGGTATCTTGGAGACCATCCTGTAGAGGAGCTCTCCTAGCAAGATCCAAGGAAGAACTCATCTATTGGTAAATTTTCTAGCATTGGGAGCGATAGTGCTTCCACTCCAAACCCAATCGTCTAGAAATCTATCTGGCCAATCTTGAGCTCACAGGGCCATAATCGCATAAACCAGAGACATTATAAGGTAAGAATTAAAGATAAAAAAACCTCTCAATTTCTTCAACCATTTTAATTAATATTTTAAATTATTTTTTCTTACAAAAATACAAAAAAAAAAATCATACCCTAGCTTTGTATTTCAATTTTATCTTCATCAAGCTAGTAGATCTTGGGGTTTTTGTCTTGTTGGATTTTCCCTACCCCAAGATAAATATTCCCTTGAGTTTTATGCTTCATTTAACATCTATTACAAGGGTTTGTTTGAGAAAAAGTGTGCAGAACTGCACTATAACAAAAACCAAAATATTCAGATCTACACTTGGTGGATACATTTAAAAGGATACATTTTGTAAGTTTTACCTTCTTGAACCCTTTCATTTCAATTTCCAGATCTGATTTGCATGTAATATCTTTATTTCTGGTCATTATAGTGCTTAACTACAGCCCAACAATTGATTTTGTTGGCTGTAACAAACTTTGGGTTTTGACCCTAGGGGGATTTGAACCCCAAATCTGCAAAGGTAATTTCCAGCTTGTTGGAAATTAAATTCATAGCAGATCTGAAGGCTATTAGGCTTAGTAAACACTTATATCTTGCTGCCCTTTTTCTTACCCACAGATTTAATGATCTAGTGCATCCTTGCATTTGTGGGAGGCCTCAAAAGGTCATTTTCCTTGTTTTTTTCTGCGTTTTCTTGTGTTTTGCAGGTCTGATTTATCAGGACATCGAGAACATTACTCATTTTCAACCACTTTGGTCAAGGTACTCACATAGACAATCATCTGGAAAAGTGGTAACAACACTCCCCTTTTCTCCTGCACTTCATTTTATTATTATTTTTGGAGAGTAAGAGTAAATTAACTTGCTGATTATTCGCTTCATTTTCTGCAATATATTTTATTCCAGCAAGCTACTAAAATAATTAACTCCTACCCCTTCATCATAGCCCTCTAGTTAAGACATTGATCTACTAATCGGTTGGGTAAGGTGATTGTGTTGTGTTATAGGGAAGCCTCCCAAAGCTTTTTGTGAGTGGGAGTTGGGCTTGAACATGGAGATGATAGGTGTTGTGGTGACAATGGACACCTATCTCTTGTGTTTCTCCCATAGCAGTCTAAGACCTTGTAGGATTGCTAGTTTGGGTGGTAACAGGTCCATCTTAGTTATCCCCTAGCCTAGGGATAACTAAGGAGATGACGTCTCGATGCCCATAGGTTTTAGACATGGAGCACTGAGACCCAGACGACTTGAGCATGGCCCTGGAAGGCCCCTCTTTTCTTCAGTGCAGTCCACGTATCACCGGCAACAATATCCATCACGCCAGCCTGGTCCTGAAGTAGCGGTGAGTCTTACTCCATGAGGTAATGAGTCCGGGTATCATGGTATGCATCACTCTGATTTTTGAAGCACTTGAATATGTTGTATTGAATCTTTCTTCATTTCATGGCGTTTTCTTGGAAATTATGCTATTTGCCTCGTTCATACCTGGAAGGGTGACATGGTGCCCTATTAAGTTGATTTCCCTCTAGGATGGGTTGCTACTGGGTGGATCTGTGAAAAGTCATCGTCCGTTCCCTCCATACTTACCACTTGCCATCTTTATTCCTTTCATCTCCCCTTTCCTTGTTTGGGCATTGGGATTGGTTACTCTAGGAAGGGTTGTACCTTACCTTGTGGGAAGAAGGGGCTAAAGGCCTAGAGGGTAAAAGTAGCTGGCAAGAGTTAAAGGCCAATTTTGAAACCTTCGAGATGCTTCACCCAGGGATCCTCGAGAAAGCAGTGAAAAGCTTCTCAGTAAGAAAAGGGGACCCATAAGATAACATAAATACTCAAGGTACTAGTTGATGGATAGGAGGTCTCATCACGAGCCGACTTATTATGACCATGGGCATGTAGCGGTATGACACTACCACCTATCTGGTCACCAAGCCAGGGTAGTGGCTCTTGGTGGCATAGCCAAGAGAAAGGGGGTTTCATCACGAGCCAACCTTCTAATTTCTGTGAAATGTTTGTGGATAACGCTGTCACCTCTGGTCATCAAGCCAGGACAATGGCCCTCAATTATTTCCTTGAAGCACAAGAACAAAAGATCAAAAGAAATAAAGCTAAGAGTAAAAGGCAATGAATGGGCTAGGAAACAATTGCATTCATGACAAGGTGCAACTCACCCTCTACAAAGGCATCCACAGGTAAGACTTTACATTTCCCTGTTATCACATGCACCCCATGCCCAAATATTTACCCCATGCCACCTCATACACTTACATGACTTGGACTAGATCTCACCTAGGAAACACCCCAAACTTAAGGGAGGTTAGCCCAATAGGACACCCTGAGACCCTCTCCAAAACTAACTTGTCAAATTGCATAACGTCTCTGAGCATTTGTTTTGGGTTAAGGGGAGTTTGATGCACATGTTTGGGTAATTTAATTATTAGATGTGATTTACATGCTATGATCCCTATGACTTATGAACCCCTGGAGGGCGTCCTTGTTGTTGTTGCAGGACCTTGCCCGGTGGACAGGTACACATGAGGGAATGATTAGCCCGGACTTTCATGGGGGCTCAAATCCCACAGATGGATGCTCAAACCCCAGCCAAGCGTAAGAAGAGATTGAAAAACTTGCACCGGGAGAAAGAAGGATGTTTCCTTTGGAGGCACCTTGGCAGACCTAGACCCAGGGGATCTTGCTCTTCCCGCATGGACGTTAGCCCTCAAGGGCCCTGGACATCACCATGATAGCCCTAGACGTCATCCAGTGCTAGGATTTTATCTTTGGAGGCATTTGTGAGCCTGGTGGCACGTGTGGGCATCATTTTAGGCCTTTGGGGGCCAAGCGCTCCACTTTCCCTGCTCAACGTTCCACATATGGGGCTCAATGTCACCCTAGAGGGGCATGACGTCACCCTTGGAGGAGTTTCTGGATGCAAATTTATTTTAATTATGTCAAAATTGGATTTTGGTTGTAAACTGGCCTGGTCGGCCTTGTTTTTGACCTAAAAGTGAATTAAAGGTCATAATTTTGTATAAATAGACAAAAGTACTCTCATTTTTACAACACAACTTGTCATTGGAAGACAAGAGGTCTGAAATTTGTGCCCTATTGGGGTTATTGGCTGAAATAGTGAGGCACCACTCTTGTTTAAGGCTAATCTTTGCAACTTGGATCATTTTTTGGAGTTTTATGGTGATCTTGCATGGTATACTCATGCTTATTTTTGGTGCAAGTAAGTAAAATCTGCATTTTGTCATCTATTGAATGGTTTTATGTATGGTTTTATTTGCTCATACAAGATTATGAAATTGCATGGTATATTTAATGCTTGAAGTAAGAAACTTAAGTTGCTACTTTCGTACTTTTTATTTGCCAAGCTTTTCACTAAATTGATCTAGTAACTAGTGAAACCCTAGAGCCCTAAATTTCTAGCACTCTAGGGGTTTGCATTTGGTTATTGTTGCATAAGTTCTACACCACAAGAAGGCTAACGAGAGCAAGGTGCTAGGGCGTAGAAGTGCATACACCCTAGCACTTTGTTTCTTGAGGTCAAAATCTAGGAGGACTTAAGTTGCTACTCCTCCTAGACTTTTTCCCTCTTCGACTTTTGTGTATCATCATTAATTAGCAGCCTTAGAAGAAGCCACCCTCCTTGACTCCATTTACCCTTGAAAGGCACTAGTCCTCTTCTCTTACTTCTTGATAAGACTATCAACCTCAACTCAAACTCTTCCACTTAATACTCTACTAATTTACTGACTTAGTCTAGATTACTAACCACTAAGTCTGCTGCTGCTAATATCACTGTTACAGCCTTTTCTTAGCAGCCTTATCAAGCCTATTAACTAAATAAACTAACCTAGAAATTGCATAAGCCAAAGCACTATCACCTCGAGGCTTTAAACTATTTTTGCTACTATTTTAAAGGTGCATTTCTGAAGCTGTTATAAATAATCTTGCTGCTGTTGTAACTATTGTTAAGCCACTGTTTGCAGCCCTTATCAGCCCATACTAACAACAAAACTGCCCAGAAACTTGTGCTAGGCAAATTGTTATCATTAAGTGCTAAAAGTGTGTTATTGCCTTAGAAAGGGACTCTTTTCTGAAGTGGTTTGCTGCTGTCATAGCTATTAATTTGCCGCTGTTACAAACACTTTGACAGCCCTTTTAAAGTCATTAACTGACTTGTGTTAATCCAGAAATTCTAAGTGACAAAAGTATTATCATTTGCGAAGTCTTTATATCTCATTGTTTGTCATCATAATTTACAATTTCTGGATACATTGCTGCTGCTATACATTTATCTCTTGTTCATACATAAGATTGTCTTAGTAGCACACTTCTATCTTGAAGTCACTGATTATAATCGTTGATATCATTGTTACTACAAAAGTTTGATGTTTCATTGGTAAATAATTTTCCCTTGTCCCTTTAAACTTTACCTAAGGGACTTCTTCCATTGAATGACCTAGAAAGAGGGGTGGGTTTTCACCGTGTCTTTCTGCCTTTCATGAATCAACTAGGTCCTGGGACATCTCCCTTGGAGTGAGGTTTTCCTCCTAAAGAGAAAGAGGTACCATATTGGGGCGACAGTGATAGGGCTACCTCCGTGTTACGTCAATCTAAGTCTACTTGCCTTTAGGCTTTGGGCAAGTATAGATTTTACGATAACAAACACATTTTCTTATCCATTTCTCAACATCTTAGGTACTTGTTCTCCACACCTGAAACACAAAAACCAAGAAGAATGTTTTATGGGATTAAATGGATGTCTTATAGGCTTAGCATGGATGTGTTATAGAGTTAGAACTTAGTAGGGATTTAGTCCTACTCAAGTACTAAAGGCATGCATTGATCAACTACAATTTTGTATGTGCAGTAGGTAGTCCTAACTTCAAAGATATGTTATATTACTAGCAAAATCCACTTTGGAGATTATCCTCCAAAATCAAAACCATATAATCATAGCCTACCAGTATGTTGCAATTCTTATCTTGATAGCTCCCCTACAATTCCTTCGCTTTACTATATAGCATGGGGCATAGTCTATACTAGTGTTGCAGGGGAGAGATCCTCGGGGTCTGGCTTGCACTCTGCAACTGCACTTCTGGATGGAGTGCTGTGGGAGCACTCTCAGGATTGTGCTCCTGAAATGTGCCCGAACAGGAGCATTTTTGGGAGCACACTCCCAACCTTCACAGTTGTGTTCCCTAAAGAATTCTGGGAGTGTGCAATTGTACACTCCTGGTGGCACTTTCATGATTGCTCACTTATGCTATTACTGCTGTTACGAGTCTGTTACATTTCCAGTATATAAAAGATTTCGAAATGGCTGTTATGGCGCTATTTTTTAGCTGTTATGTTCGTGGATGGGGCTGCCCCCACTATGATCATATGCATGCTGGAAATGCATGGATGAGTGAAATTCATGGCATACAAATCCTAGATGGCCCTCTTTAGTGCAATGGCCAAGTTCATTGTGGACATTGGAGGATGAGTTTTGTCATTATGTGTGGGACATACAAGTTTTCGTGTACTCATGTTTATCACAAGAGCACCATTGGTTCATACTCTGACATTATTTGTTGTTTTTATACCCATATGTCCTTATTTGTGCATGAAATTTATTGTTTATTTGTAATGAGAGTTTATGCCCAAGTATCTAGCAGAGATGACAAAGCTACATACCTTGGAGTCCTTTGTATGGTCCCTGAATGATTTTCTATGGGTACTATCTAGATGGTTTCTTATTGTTTACAATGAATACATGTATGATATGTATTTTTTGGAGTTAAAAGGAGTGGGCACTACCACAGACTGAATGCAACTAAGGATGATTTATGTTATTGGGCTTCCATGCTATTAGTGGTGCCATGTGAGTTGAGGTTTGCCCCTTCAGCGACACTCAACCAAGTTAGGGGCAAATCTAGGAGGCACAAAGTAAAGTCATTGTGTGGCTTTGAAGATGGTGGGTTTTATAGGCATAAAGTGAGACATTCCCTACAGATACAAAGTTGATGATCCACCAATTCGTTCAGTTATAGCTTATAACTTTTTAACTACTAGACTGTTGATGTTATCTGGTTCATGTCCTATTTGAAATCATGCTATCTGATTTTTTTACTTTGTAACTACTAAATGGTTGATGGTATCTGGTCTTGTACTAAATGGTTGATATTCTAATCTACTATCAATCATGTCTTCTTGATGTATTTACTATTTAGTTATTAATAATGTAGTATTTGTATTAGCAGCACTCAAATCTATGTTTTCTGCAACTAATTTGGCATTCTCCACCCTTTTTTTGAATATATGCTTACAATATATATTAATATTTACAAGTTAATCAAACTGGGTCTCCCCCTTGCTCCATACTTCTCTATCTGCATATGCCTTAGGGTACTTTGTTGATGTAGCTATATTGCAGGGATAGCTAAGAGGAATTGCCATATCAGAGGAAGGGGGGAGGTCTTAAACAATAAGTTTTCTAATGATTCCTTTCTCTCTATTGAGCTTTCTCAGGACTCGATTGTAGATTTTTAATGACAAAAAATCAGCAAGCTAATATTCTGTCAAACACTTAGCAACCTAGAGATAACTGTCTTCATAAACTTCATAAATGGATAAACCCACATTCAGAAATTACCATAAGCAGAAATACACATTGCGAAGCAAAATAGCAGCGGAAATAACAGTGGACAGCAACCCATAACACAGAAATTTAGGCAAATGCCAGGGAAAACCCCAATGTGGGGAAACCCAACGAGAGAGGGAGAGATCTATTATTCAGCTTCAGGAAAGTACGTATCAGCAACAAAATAACATTTCCAGTCAAGGAAAATACCTCACAGCACCAAATCTGCCCCACAGAAATCTGCCTCGTTTTCCGTGCCAAAACCGTACTACTGTATGGCCTCCTCTGTACATCATTTTCTGTGTCCACAGTCAGCTGTACGGAATGTTCCGTACAGCCTAGAAATAGCCACCAAAATTCTGAAATTTGTCTTGAAAACCGTGCCCAAAAATCCCCGATTTCCGTGCCAAATCCGTACGACTACGGAATCACACAGGCTGTACGGATCCGTACAGTACGGCTTCCCACAGCAGGAAAATATTTCAGCCCAAAACTCACTTTTTTTCTCGGGATTCGTGCCTCCTTCCTTGGAAAACGTGCCCTCTTTGCTGTTCACTTTCCTTTCTCAAGCATACTCAGAAAATCTCTTTCAATCTCCTCCCGATGTCTTCTCAACATTCAACATGTCTTGCACACTACCCAATGCATTCTTTTATAATTTGAAAATGACATTTTCCCCCCAAAGTGTATTTTTACCTTCCCCAACCCTAGATCCAAAGGCCAAGATTAGATCTTGCCTTTTTCAAGATCAAGGGTCATGATCTATTCCCTCCAAAATGTCTCATTTAAAATTAAAGTGAATTTCACTTTATTACATAAGTGCTTTATGAAAATAAAGTCACTTTAAAAATAGAAGGTACACTTTATTAAAAAGTCACTTTAATAAAATAACCACTTAAAATAACTTTATAAAAACTATTACAAAGTTAAGTGCATGGTAGTGTAAATATTAAGGTAACATCCCGCATACAAGACAAAACATGCGGAGTACCTCCCGAGCTAAAAAGCTAACATCGATCAATGGGGTTCTTGACTGCTTGGATATCTTTTGCTTAGTGGCAGGGCAGTTGTCCCTTCTAAGCGATCATAATGTGGAAATTTTGAGAAACCGTAACTCAATACAAATTCAGAAGTTTCACCTCTACCTTGATGTTCCTTGGATCTATTTCCTGTGAACTTTCAGCATGAGGGCTGAATCTGAAATATAATTAATAGTACTATATATTTCACTTCTGTCCAACCAAAAACAAAAGGCAACCCATGAAAACAAACATCGTACAATTGTACTTAAAGGGAAATATGTTCCAGCCCTTAGGGCACAATTCCCAACATCTAACATATCTGAAAATAACTTATTAACAATGGATTTATTACAACTGGAAGTCTTCTCTCTTAGCTTCTATACACTTATCAAATCACTCAACAAAATCCGTTAACTGTTTATGATAAATCAACATAGCAAGCAGACCTAGAAGCTACTCATTCACCATGAGAATATAAGCTGAAATTCAAAACTGCAAGTACACAGTTTGGACAGCAAAGTACACTTCATATATACATAAGAATGAAGTTACAAGTACATACCAACAACTTATCACAAGTTGGTGTTATCCCCTGAAAATGTAGGGGTCATTTCACATTTCCATGGGATTTTCTTCTCTCACCAAGCATAGCAGAAGACACTTGGTGTGCAGTAACTTTTTCAGGTTGATTGGAGATTTTCTGGAGGCACATCGCACCACATAATTCCATTTTGGAAGGCTTGGCACAATTGAGGAAGGGCACCCTAGCATTAGAACGCCCTACCACGTTAGAGGTCCAAAGCATGATTTATGGCGATTAAAGTGGTCAAATACAACCAAAAGCCCTACATTACAGGAGGATCAGAGTGTGGCATGTGGCAAGACAAAGTCCAAAGGAGCAAAATGCCCTATCTTGGAGGAAGCACCAAGGCGTGACAGGGAGCAAGAAAAAGGGATAGAAGAGGAGTGCCCTAGCTTGGATGAGGCCATTTGGTAGTGGTAGCTCTTGTTCGATCGAAGGAGGTCACTTGATGAGAAGTGTTCCATTTCTAGGGAGCATCTCAGTTGTTTTATCACGAGTCCACTCCCTTGTAGGAGGGATGTATTTTGCAAGAATCCATTTAAAGCATATTAAAGTGACTTTACAGGGCATTACACAATATTTGAGGTGTATTCCACATATTTGGAGGCATGTTCTACCCTTGAGACATTTGGGGAACAACACTTGGTTCTAGGCATATTCTAAATAGTTAGAGGAGAGTCCTTTGCATGAGGAAGCGCCATGTGGCATGGTTGATATGGTCCAAGTCCCTTTGGCATTTTAGGCTGATGCCTTTATTTGTAGTGCCCCTTGACAATGAGTAGTTATATGGATATTCTCAAATTTTGTGATGAATTGGGATTGGAGACATTTTGTATTATGTGACAGGGATGTGAAGTTTTTGATCCATCCCGTACAGACAACCAACCTTTTAATTCACCTTATAGGTACAAATTACAATAGAGATTTTGGAGTTCTTTTACATCCCACAAGGGAATGCAATCCCCATATGGAGCCAGATTGTTACCCCTTGAAAATGTAAGGGTCATTTCACATTTTCATGGGCCTTTCTTCTCTCATTGAGCACAACAGAAGGCCCATGGAGTTTAGTATAAGTTATAGGTTGATCAGATATTTTCTGGAGGCAAATTGCACTAGGGAATTCCATTTTGGCACACTTGGCATTGTTGAGGAAGGGAGTCCTAGAACAAGAATGCCTTACCATGTTGGAGGTCCAGAGCATGATTTATGGGGAGATAAGGGGTCAAATACAACCAAAAGCAGAGATACTCTACATTACAGGAGGTTCAGATCATGTCATGTGGCAAGACAAAGTCCAGAGGAGCAAGTGTTAGTGAGTGTAGCTCAGGCAGGTGGAAATTGTCATTTAATGTATCCTATGCTTTTTCTAGAGTTCACTTTATTAATTAAATAATAAAGTGAACGTATTTTATTAAAGTGACTTTTAATTAATAAAGTGCCTAAGTTGGAACATTTAATGATTTAACTAAAAGAGAGCCATTGATCTCACGGTTAGATCTTGACCGTTGAGATTAGGGATTTGGCTCAAGTCAAAATTATAAAAGACATAGAGG